>BQNB010023077.1:0-62219 GCA_026074375.1 Tanacetum coccineum | reverse complement strand
CAAAAAGACGGTTACAACTTCTACACATGGACTTATGTGGTCCAATGCGGGTAGAAAGCATTAATGGAAAGAAGTATGTAGGTTACCCTATAATCACTTTCACTTCATTATGAAACAAGAAATTAAGATGAGATGATATGGAAGAAATTTAGAGAGAAGTTAGAGAGAGAAAGGTAGAGAGAAAAATAAGAGTTGGTTAATTCTTACAAATGAGAAAATAAATAAATGAGAATCAACCCCCTCTCCATACTTGGAGAGGGGTATTTATACTTAATACCAAGAGGCTTTCATGCCTTGGTATTTCTACGGGCCGGGCTCAGGATTACTTGGGCTTTCGCCCGATACACGTGACCGGTTAGATTACATTTAAGAGCCCGTTTACCCGTGTAGCCTATTACAACATATAATTAATTAAGCGACCGAGACCTAATATAATGAACGAACTTCCATTGTTCGACTCAATATATTTTGAGGCTAACAATCTCCCGCGAAGTGAGTTCATTATGACACTCCTTCGTGAGATCAATGAGATTGCTCATTTACTTGAGGTCCAAATGAAACACCTGGAGATTTCTCATAGATTTCCGTCACACTTGTCCAAAGTAGGACTTTATGCTCACGTTCTACAACAGTTTCGAACTGACAAAGCATGGAATTTCTTAATAAAACTCTTCAGTCATACTTTGCAAAAGAGGGAATAAGACCACGAAAACGACAACTGCTAGAAACACCTAAACAAAACAAAGTTATTCGAAAGACTGAACCAGAGCGTCACTCTTCTTGTTGCAGGCTGGTGCTCGAACAATGCTAAGCACCGCTAAAGTTCCTTTGTTCTTCTGGGCTAAAGCAATTGCCATAGCATGTTTTACTCAGAACCGTTCACTCGTAATTCCTCGACATGAGAAAAAACACCTTACATATCATCAATGCCCGAAAACCGTCGATGTTCAATCGTTCTTCACAATCTTTGGTTCTCCTTGCTACATCATCAGATGATGGTGAAAAACTTGATAAAATGAAGGAAAAAAAGTATGCAGTGTATTTTTGTTGGGTACTCCATCAGTCAAAGCTACAGAGTATTAACAAGAGACAGAAGGATAGTTGAAACAACTCATGTTAAATTTGACAGAATTCCACAGATGGTGTCAGATCACTCAGTTTCTGACCCCGGCCACACTTGTTTCAACAACTGTAACATGAACAAGACAGTTTAAGTCCGGACCACAATGTCAAGAAAGATGTTCCTCAATTTTGCCTGGAATAGTAACACGTCAATGTAGTCTCAGTATTGCTATAATAGAGTCTCAGATACTCAGTGAATTACTCTAGGAAATCTCCTTGTTGTGTCAAAGTCATCCGCTGTACATGCTGCTGATAATCCTGATAAACTGTCAACCAACATAATACAACTCACACGTCTATAACAACCATGGTTGCAGATCGCACCTCCATTGAACATTCATTCAACACATCAAGAATCCACTCAAGTACCAATCTTCACTCGCACCTGCAGAACATTAATTCAAGACAGAAACCAATACAGAAAATCATCATTTTGAACTATGATGAATATATCAACTATCTCAGTACACGGTACAAGAGAACAAGGGAGACATCGTCTCGTCATGATGATTCGTAAACATGCCCTGACTAATTCTATCACCATCATCCTCCACCGCCCAACGATGGACCAAAAGATCACCATTAGAACAAGTCATATGGAAATCCTCTGCAATCAATAGAACCAGACACAGCTAAGAAACAATGGCGAGATGTGTATGTTCGCCCTCACTATGAGGTCCGAACCAAACCAAAAGAACATCAAAGAAGTCATGGCTGATTCTCTGGATTGAAAAGTTCAATGCAGGGAAGAACTTCATCCAGATGGGATCGACTAGATGTATGGAATTAGTGCGACATACCCACTTTACAAAATTGTTCATTAACATAAAGTTGCTCTTGAAAAAACAAACCATGCTAAGGAAAATATTGTTACATTCGTAACAAATCTCGTCTTGTGGCTAAGGATATGCACAAAAGGAAGGAATTGATTTCGAATAGTCATTTCACCATTTGGCTCGGTTAGAAGTTGTTAACGGTGTTCATTGCGTATGCTCGCACACAAATCAATATACAGTTGTACCAAATGGACGTTACAAATAGCCTTGTCTATACGAGAGCCTCTGAATAGGAAGAAGTGAACGTAAAACCACCAGATGTGATTTATTGACCCATAACATCCTGACACAAAAGTATACTCGTCTCAAGAAAGCTTATATGTCTCAAACAGCACCAAGAGCGTGGTATGATGAACACTCCACTTCCTGTATCCGAAAGGATTACTCAAAAGGTTTTATTGATCCATACTCTGTTCATATACTTAAAACATGAGGGAAGACATACTGCTTGCTAATTTACATTGATGACAAAATTTTTGGTTCTAACGAACCCAAACTTTCCAAATGATTTGGAAACTAATGCGACAGCAAGTTTGATTATGTCTTATGATTGGGGAGCTAAAATTCTTTTTGGGAATTCGATCCACCAAGCTCCTCGTGGTATCTTTATAAACCAAGTTAAGTTAAGCTCAAGGAATCCTTAAAAGCATGGAGTATGACTCTCATGTGATAGCATTGAGTACTCCAAAGTGGCTACAAAACACCTTGTGATGCGCTGACTTGAGTGGTACTACCGTCAACCAAAACAAAATATCGTAGAATGGTTGTAGAGCACTCATGTACTTAACAGCAAGTAGACCAGAACAATTGTTACATAGCAACCATTTTATTGTGCTCGCTATCAAGCGAAAACCTACCGACAGAGAAACATCTTACTTACTGCGAAAAACGGATCTTTCGTACTAAAGACTCCATTAACCAGAGCCTCTGTATCCGATAGGACCACCGTTCTGAACAAACTGCTTTTACACAGATTCGGATCACTGCGGGCTGTCCACATTTCATCGTAAAGTACATCTGTAAGGCAATACCATGTTCTAGGTGGAGGATAAGTTAGTCACTGGTCATACTAGAAAAAACAGGGAACTAAGAACGCACACCTCAATGTCTTCAGCGAAGCTGATATGTTGTCTTTATCGCGTGTTTGCGACACAAAGTTCTATGGTCGAGAACTCAACTCACAGATAATGGCTTCCACTTAGATAAAATACCTATGTATAATGACTCAGGGCAGCCATAGCCATCTCGTGTAATCAGTCTATTATTCCCGTACCAAGCACATCGAGTGTCATGATGTAACACTTCATAAAGGAACAGGTGAAAAGGTATTGTTGAATTATATCCTTTTCGAAACAGAATACTAGTAGAATGATTGTTTACTAAAGCTCTATCGGAAGATAGGTTTAAGTATCTTGTCAAACGATTCGTTTATGTAGATGTTTGACTCCGAGATGAAACTAAGGTTTCTGCAATTTGGAATCTCTTATCATAAACATCAATTTGTAAATATTTTTATTCTCTATTTATTTTTTATTTATAAAAAAATTTTGAAAAAAAGAAAATACAAAAATATAAAACCAACAAAAAGAAAATATAAAAATATAAAATCTATAAAAACAAAATATAAAATCAAAAAATTTCAAAAATACCAAAAAGAATCTTCTCGACATGTCTCTTGGAATCGATAACATTTACGTACCTAGAAATGTTGATTAACATCGACACGGGCGTGTAAAATGAATATTCCGAAACAGAGTTATTAAATGCTTAAAAAACAGTCATTTCTAAATTTTTTCTCAATGACTTATTACGATTTCAGGTGCATACAACTCGTGCTCCCGATTGTAATAGGGAAGTGCCACTTATCATGCGCTTATCGTCCCTAAAAATAGAAAAAGTATCTTCTCTCACTAGGTATTTTCTAAAATACGTTGAACACATATTTTTAAAAAGAACTTCAATGTCAAAATTGTCTCCAATATAATTGTGGTATATTTTCCAAACAACGTGGTATTTGTTAAAATTGTGTGTCAACACTACCTTCCACGAATAATTTTTAAGAATTGTAGTATGTGTTAGCATGTCATGTTTAATTTCGAACAATATTCCTAAGGAGGAGCATTTTAAATAATGCCTTTTAATGTGTTGGGTAACATCTCATAAATTCAATTTTATGTATCCAAACACATTTTGTGAAATTAAAAATGTGAAACATAAATGTCAAATTAATAAACATTTTCACTAAGGCATTCTCACTCCGTCTTCAACATTTTGTGTGACATATCAATTTTCATTCCAAAGTCAAGTTTTAAATAAATATTGGTATCCCACATATATTGTTGAAGGGGAGCTATCAGAATCTGAATTCCGATGCAATATCAGTGGTATAATTTTTTCCTCCCATAGGAAATTTTCATGTCAAATTTTAATCAAGTGGAGGGTATTCAAATACTAAGTGTTTTCATTATTTAACAAATAAGGGGAGAAAATTAGATTAAAATATGTTATAGACAATGTGATCTTTAAGACTCTAAGTGCAACTCTTTCCTTCATGTGCTAAACAATTTCGAATCTGAGGACCACATTTAAGGGGAGTATTTAAAAATAACTATGCAGAAAATGGTTTTATAAGGTTCGATACTCTATACCAACAACCTATTAAATTTCTTGACGATTCTGAAGTCATAAGTGTGGTTACGGTTAGGTAATAAGGTCCTAACAATCAACCAGAACCAAGGAGGGATCTTACCAAGTGGACCCTCCATAGTTAAAATATCACTTCCTTAGGATGATAGGGAATGCCAATGTAAATAAGGGAAAAATGCCGACTCAATGATTGAGCTAACACTGAAACAATTCACACCAATGTTTTAGTAATAGCGACTTGGTAAGCATTGAAGGGGTTGAAGAATAAAAAAGGAAATGTATGGATATAGGGTGAAAAGAAAGAACCCTCCTACACGTTAGCAGAAACCGAGTCAATACATAATCCTATCAAAATCACATGATGTAATGTTGATATTGAAGGAAGTCGACATGGACCTAGTGATTGCAATGCACCACCCTGTCCCAGCCATGTCAGATTTCTCTCAAAAGAACTTGTCTCAATTGTCACGAGATACACCACGTTTCTATTGACATCTCACCCGAGCTTGTTGATATTGAATAGGGTGGATCTGCTCCAAACCCTCCGATTAACTAAAACCAAATGTATGCACAAATTGAGTTCTAGAGCCAAAAGAGATCAAATTTAAAAAATCTCATAGACACAATGTCAAATACACTTTTGAACACCATAAAGTTTCATAATTGTAAAACAAAGATTCTACGCATATCCTTAAGATCTTGGCCAGCAAACATTCCGAGTGATACTTACGTAACATAGTGACGATGGAAATCCTACTTGAGCCAACATCAACAGCTCTTTGTAGGTTGACATTGTACGGATTCTAAATGTATCGAGCTTGAGTTATAACTGTATATCAATTATTGGTCCATAAATGAATTGAGCGACTTCATCAGAAAGAGCTTAACATATCTGATTCACTCTTACCGAATTGTCTGATTTGAGAATTTTTCCCGGGAATGAGAACAAGCCAAGCATGGTGAATCTAATATATCTGTGTTAGAAAGTTCCTACGCTTTGAGCTGGAAACCCTATCAAGGAGATTCTTTGAATCTACCTGATCACAGGTATAGTATTTATACTATAAAACAGGAAACCGGAGGTTAATGCAACCGAACTCAAGATGAATGACAAAGCCATATTTCATCTTTATTGCATAAGCTTTCTAGTTTAGGATAAGAAGGACAGTGTTAGCAAATGCTAATATCATTCCAGCGAAGTCGCGATTCATAAACCACAAGCTCATTTACTCAATGCATTCAAAGTCAATTCAAAGAATCGTATATAGGGAAGATTGTTAGACTTAGAATCATATAGTTCAAACAATAATGTAACAAGTGGGAGCATGTTAGTCAAGAGCACAAGTTGATACAAGGAAGTATCAATATCAAGATTATCAATCAATGATTATGATGCAAGAATACCGATCTCAAGAATTACAAAATCAAAAGATAAAGGCTCAAAATCAAGATCACAACGCATGTATGAACAAAGCCATTACAAACAAGACAAGACCATAACAAAGTGCAACATAAACCGACAAACTCAATATCTCAATTTACATCGATGGAACATAGGAGATGAAGAAAGAGACCTCAACATTGTGGGAGATTGGTTAGCGCTTAATTATATATTTCAGAACCAGAATGTTATCAGGGCTTATCAAAGTCAAACTAGGTCTTGTATTGTAATAGGCTAGTCAGGGTTTAACGGGCTTGGACATTAAACTAATATTGTCTATGTATCGGGCTAAAAGCCCACGAGAAGCCAAGCCCGGCCCATTTAGAAGCCTATACGCCTCACTTAAGGTAAAAGGGTATAAATATCCCTTCACCACACTTGGTGAAGGGTGTTGGTTACATTTTCTCACACATTTGTAACTCACCATTCTCTCTAATCTAGTTGTTTCTCTCTCTACTTTCTCTCTCTAAGATTTCTTCTTATTTCTTGCTTATTGGTGCTTATTAATAAGTTGTGTTTGGATTATATCGTGGGATAACAAATTTGTATACTTTTTCATATGTTATGTGATTGGTAATATCATGATATAATAAGATTATAAGTATTGTAACATGTTGGTTAAGTGTAAAAATGTATATGTATAAACTAGTAAGTAAAGTTACTTAAGGAAAGTTATTGATTTCATGTGATGTTAATGACTTGTTAATCTTAATATCATAGACTCATGTGGACATATGATGGACAAATGGACACTATTATATATAATACATAGTATATTAAAAATATTGGAAGACTTGTGGTAGTTTACTAAATAAAAAAAATATAAAAACAAAGTTATACAAATAAGCTCAAAAAGATATTTAGGGGCTGTTTTGGCATGAATTTTTAGGCATGGATTTTATATTTTATAAATATACTACATCTCATGACGATTCCAAAAAGGTAAGAAACTCGAAAAACCGATTTATAACGAAAAAGATACGTAGTTTACGAGTCTTACGATAATAACTGGAGTTATAAAATAATTTTTATAAAAACTTGTTATAAAAATTATACAACCAGAAGGTTTGGTATTTTTATTAAATCACACATATTTTTAGGATTCCAAAACAATAAGAAACGTAATTTTTTAATTAAAAACGAAGAAGTTATGAATTACGCGAGTTTATATACATAAAATGTATAAAAATACTTTTATAAAACTGTTTTTATAAAAGTTATTGTTCATGACAGAAACATTTATTTTTGTAACCTCATAAATAAATAGAACTTTCAATTATGAGAACGTGCTCGAAAGAATTACTAAAAACGGAGCTAAAACGAATAAAATACGACGTTTACGATAATTAAAGTTTATAAAAATAATTTTATAAAGTATGAACAGTAAAAATTACTGTTCATAGGCAGACCCCACTTTATAAAAACGTGATAATTTTGATAAACGAAGACATGCTCGAAGGAATCACTAAAATCAGGATTAAAACGAATAAGTTGTTGCATTTACGGGTTTTACGATAATTAAATTTATAAAACGTCATGAACAGTAAAAGTACTGTTCATCAAAAGGTTATAAAATATAAAAATGTAATATTTTTATATATCACCTTAATACGAAGATGTGGACGTAAGAAACGCGAGAAAAAAATACGACGTTTACGATAATTAAAGTTTATAAAAGTAATTTTATAAAGTATGAACAGTAAAAATTACTGTTCATAGGCAGACCCCACTTTATAAAAATGTGATAATTTTGATAACGAAGACGTGCTCGAAGGAATCACTAAAATCAGGATTAAAACGAATAAGTTGTTGCATTTACGGGTTTTACGATAATTAAATTTATAAAACGTCATGAACAGTAAAAGTACTGTTCATCAGAAGGTTATAAAGTATAAAAATGTAATATTTTTATATATCATCTCAATACGAAGACGTGGACCTAAGAAACGCGAGAAACGGGTTTAAAACGGTAAAGCTATGCTAGTTTTACTAAAACGATAATTATAAACGTTTTCACTCTATAACAACGATTTTTAAATTACAAATAGATGGCGATGTAGCTACATAGACTTGTATATGATATCAGTTAATCAATGTGATTAGTACTTATACGACCTATATTAATTTAGGTTGCATCCGATCATTTGTGTAACATCCTGGAATTTTTGAAATTTTAAAGGACTATTTTAACCTTGGACTTTTCGAGTCTGACTTGACTTTTGACTTTTGGTCTTTTATTGTCACATAAAAACGATTACCGCATAACTGGTAAAATTTTCGGAACATATTTCAATAATAAATCGTATTTATTATTACACACCTCGAGTACAAAGTTATTTTTAACTTATTTGATTCGAAAACTGAGCTTCAAACCACCGAATTGCTTAGGTTGAACATTAGCCTGGTTCTTGGTCTTTTTCTTCTTATGAGTAACCGTAGTAAACCCATCTTGTTGCTTCGTCTCAAGACCAGAATTAGAGCTTGGCTTAACAGCTTCGTGAGCCTTCTTAGGGAACGAATTCGAATCATGCCCAAACACATGACATTCCAAACAAAGTGGTGGTTTCCACTCATATTCAAGTTTAATTCTTTCAAGAGTATGCCCCGCTCCATCCTCAATAGGGACAGCCATAACCACCTCCTGTTTTAGAGCTTTATCCGCACTGATTTCCATTAGGGCACGAGCATACCCCATACGACCCCAAGTTGCATCACACGTCTCGCTAGTAAAACTATCCACCATAATAGGTCTTCCAATTTGAGAGGAAATTTCCTACATAAAGTCCACATCAGTGTATGCCACAACTAGAACTTTTAACATTTTAACCCACACGGGAACCTTCTTGACATCATCTTTAGATAATGACATATTAACCGACCATTTATTCAGAATCAAAGGCGAATTCCGAATAAGCCATGGACCTTGTTCAAGAACTGTTCCATTCCTTTATTGGACTCAAATTTGAAGTAAAAGAACCCGTCATCATCCCGCATGATTTTCTGAAAACCAAACTCTTTCCATGCCCTAGAGACATAGATTGGACCAAGGGAAACGCAGATGCCATTACCACGAAAAAACCACAAGTGAATTAGCAAACATTTCACAATCTGAAATGCTGCAATAGGAAGGAAAAACACGAAATCAGAATTCTCCACCTTGTCCTCACTAATAAGAGTGCGAATGTTAATCTTCTTTTTAGTGTTATCATTATTTGCCGCACCATTAGCACCTTTCACAACATTAGCAAACGCTTTAACCTTTGGATCAGCCTCTTTCAATATAAGAAACCCATTGACATCACCAATATGGACCTTCCATACATCAGTAGTATTATTATTAGCAGCCGAACCATTAGGTTGATCCCCCAGGGCCCCCCCGGGGGGGGGGGGTGCCCCCCCCCCCCCCCCCCGCACCACACACTTAACTGATTCGTACCATAATCACTACTATTATTTTCATCAATAGAAACTGATTTCAAAGGTGGATCATCAGTTTCCATTTGGTAATCCTTCATTGGTGTTATACAAACTTGTTCAGCAAACGACACCAATTTGAAAGGCGATACAACCTGTTCTAACGAAGGCGAGGCAATAACCTTATCTTTGTCAATACGAACACCCCTAACAGCCATGCGAGAAGCGTCCTTTTTCAAGACTTTCCCGTCAATGTTTTTAATCTTCTTTGCCAAATTGACAAATAGATATCCCTGCATCTCATTAACATCCCCATTAAAGGATTGCCCCATTTGCTTGACCTAAATCGGCAAATCTTCTATCCCATCTCTCGAACCCCAACAACAACAACACAACAAAACGAATCCCAAGATTAGCAACATATATATCGAAACCCAATCGCTTAGGGCTTCATGCAACGATCAAAGCGCAGCAAACCCACCTCCATAACACATCACAAAAAGAAGATGGTTTCCAGCACACTAAAATTGATAATTATAGAAAATTGTTTTCCCAATAACAGTCAACCCTAAAAAAGGAAACAAATCACTACCATAAACAACCTAATCAGTAAACCAAGAGAGGTCCACGCTTTTAATGAAACAATGACTAACACAAATCAAACAAGGCTCAAAGATCAGTTTGATTCAAGAAAACGTTTGAAACCCTAAAGGAAAACCAAAACGTGACCCTAAAAACAAACCAAATAGCAAACCAAGAAAGATGTTGTGATAGATCAAAGATTAAAAAGAAAAAACGAAATCAATTCAAGGTTTAAGGATCAAAATGAAAGAAAATTATGATCTGAATATGATTTTAGGGTGGCGGCCGGAAATCACCATTCTAGAGAGAGAAACTTAGGGTTTTGTTTACGATATATAATTAGATTAAGGTTTGGGGTTGGATGAACTTAGAGAGAGAAAGTAAATGGAAATGGAATATATGGTAGTAGTTACCCAATGTGATTAGTACTTATACGACCTATATTGGATTAGGTTGCATTCGATCATTACCGTGACGTATTTTCTGTGATATACTTGATATTCGCTCACTCAAGGTGAGTTCATAGCCCCACGTTTTACATGATTTGTTTTATAAGTTTTTGGGGTGAGAAACATGCACTGTTTTATAATTGGACACAAGTGGATAAGTTTTACATTATGTGTTGCCTAAGTAGCGATAACCCTAGTTGAGCCCATTATCATGAACTGTCAGTTACTGGATTGTGAGCGTGAATGTTATGAATAGATCTATTAGGATTGACATCCCCGTTCGGGTGATTAGCTATCACTGGGCAAACGAACGTATACCATGTTGAACATAGGATGTTGCGGGTTAGAACATCATCACGGGCAATGTAGGCCACTTATATGGTATTCATTTATGTCGAGCTTCAGTGTCATGAGCTTAGGGCAACGTAATTACTTTTATATGATATCTGCATCTGTTGCATTATCATACACTTGGGAAATCTTGTGGTCCTACAATATAAGATTTATGAAACCTATGAATTCACCAACATTATTGTTGACGTTTTAAAGCATGTTTTTCAGGAGGTCAATAAGCACAGGTGCCAGATTACATTGGTGGTTTATTGATTTGGAATATCATGCATTAAAGATTTTTCGCCATACATTTGTATATCTATTATGGGCTAGAAATCTTTGTAATTTGAACAAGTGAACAATTAAAGCTTCAGGCTTATGTAACAAATACTTTGGGGGTGTTACAGATTGGTATCAAGAGCCAAGGTTATAGAGAACCAGGTCAAATGTTTTTGCTGGACTATAACCATTTTCAAACATTGCATACACACAAAGGGGTTTGCACGGGGCATACATACGTGCATACATTCATACATACACTAGTTGTTGCATTAGTTGGTTATACTAGATGCATTCATAATTGATATACGTGTTTATATATATACTAGTGAATGAGTACCATACCACCAGTCCTTATTAATATAGTTTATATAATTATTTTTCTTTTACAGTAGTTATGTCGTCTGATTCCGCGCTTACCTATACTTCCATCCACTCCGAGGCACGATCTTGGAGTATCCCGTCTGAGGATCCTTATGAGGAGGCTGCCCGACAGTTGTTGGAGCAGGCACCACGTCCTTCAGAGTATGTACCTGATCCCATGGAGCTAGAGGATCATGTACCAGTGTACATTCCTGAGCCTGAGCACCCTGAGGATTTAGTGCCAGCTGAGGATGAGGCACCTATAGAGCCATACATTACTGAGGTTGCTTCTGCACCTACACCGCCACTACCACCACCATCCCTTCTACCCACACTTATCTGACCCCCACATACTAGAGCAGCCATGGCTCAGAAGAGAGCTACAACACCATCCATATATCATTCACTACTTCCAGCAGGGACGCCACCATTGTTACCTATACCACTACCTGCACCATCCACTAGCCGCAGAGCTGACATTCCCGAGGCTGACACGCCACCTCGGAAGAGGCTACTACTTACTGCTCCCACACCTAGGGTTGAGGTTGGGGAGAGCTCTACCGCTGCTGCTGCTAGACAGCCAGGATCTACTATGGCCCGCAGGGTCAATCACAGTTTTGTAGACACTGTGGATACCAGGGTTTGAGATACTGAGAGGAGAACTATGGCCGCCGTAGAGGTGGTCAACCTGAGGGTTAGTTACAAAGCAGATGTTCATAGGAGAAAGAGTTTAGGGTTTTATTCATGACATCAAGAGGCCCAGGAGGACCGGGCTGCTGTGAGAGCTGAGATTGAGATATTCAAGAGAGAGAGGGGGGGGAGGGCTTGCTTACAGCAAGAGAGCATCATGGACCGTCCAGGGCCTTGCTAGTCTGAGCTTTATAGAGGTCAACTAGAGGCACGATAAGAGTGTTAGAGACTCAAGGCCTATCGCCTACGAGTGGCAGAGTAGGACGCAGATGATCGGGCTATTGAGCGATATCATACGAAAACCCAGGCCTTGGAGGCTTGGAGCACGCGTGACACCTTAGAGCCACTAAGTAGTAGAGCCAGTTTACCTTTCTATCATATTTAGCTATGCCTATATAGCCTCTAAGTTTTTATGGGTTACTCCCAGTAGCAACTATATAATCTTTTGGTTTCAGGTTAGCTATCATGTATAGCCTACTAAGTATTACGGGGTAACTCCCGGCTAGTAGGGCTCTAGGTTTATTTTCATCTTGTAACCTAGCAGTAGGGAATCATTTTGTACCAAACAGAAATCATGTATGTTTTCCAATTATATATGGAATGGTGGTATTATGTCATGTCTGTAATCGAATTTGTTGTGAATAAATGTCAATTTGGTTATATCTTTGTTGATTACAATTCACTTTACTTATTATGCATATGTCATGTCATGGTTATGATTTTACAAAATCTAACGGGTATTGTATTTTCTTGTGATTGAATAAATGTCATCAAAAAGAACCACGAGGTCAAACATAGCCCCAGAAACAACCAACACTACATTTGTCACTAATGCCCAACTTCAGGCAATGATTAACCAAGGCGTTACTGCCGCTTTGGCAGTACGTGATGCAAACACGAATGGTGTCAACAGCCACAATTCAGGAACAGGTGCTAGGAGAAACGAGCAAGCCACTCGTGAGTGCACTTACCCAGACTTCATGAAGTGCCAACCTCTAAATTTCAAAGGCACAAAAGGAGTTGTCGAATTGACTAAATGGATTGAGAAAATGGAAACTATTTTCCGCATAAGCAATTGTTCTGTGGAAAACCAAATCAAGTTCTCCACTTGTACTCTTCTGGGAAATGCTCTAACGTGGTGGAACTCCCACGTTAGGACTGTTGGTAATGACATTGCTTATGCAATGACCTGGACTGAACTGAAGAAGAAAATAACTAACAAGTACTGCCTAAGGACCGAGATTAAGAAACTCGAAGTCGAACTGTGGGAATTGAAAGTGAAGGGTACCGATGTAATAAGGTACAACCAAAGTTTTCAGGAACTGGCACTGCTATGTGGTAGAATGTTTCCTGAAGAATCTAACAAGATTGAGAAATATGTCGGTGGCTTACCCGACATGATCCACTGAAGTGTAGTAGCATCCAAGCCTAAGACAATGCAAGAGGCAACTGAAATGGCAATCGAAATGATGGATAAGAGAATTCGCACTTTTGCTGACCGTCAAACAGAGAACAAGAGAAAGCCAAATAATAACCAACACCACCAAAATAAGATGCAGAACACCGGCAGGGCTTATGCTGCAGGGACTGTTGAGAAGAAACAATATGGGGGATCCAAACCCCTATGCTCAAAATGCAATTATCACCATGATGGTTCATGTGCTCCTAAATGCCACAAATGCAACAAAGTTGGCCATTTTGCTCATGACTGTAGAAGTACGGCAAATGCTAATAATGCCAACTATCAGAGGGGCAATGGGTTGGGTTAGAAGCCTACTTGTTTTGAGTGTGGAGTCCAAGGACACTTCAAGAGGGAATGTCCCAAGCTGAAGAGCAACAACAACTGTGGTAACCAAGTTGGATGTGGCAATGCTCTAGCCAAGGTCTATGCGGTAGGGCATACAGGGACAAACCCAGACACTAATGTCATGACAAGTACGTTCCTTCTAAACAACCGCTATACTTCTATCTTATTCGATACTGGTGTCGATTGAAGTTTTGTATCCACTGCATTTAGCTCCCAAATTGCTATTACTCCAACTGCATTAGATCACTATTATGACGTTGAACTAGCCGACGGGAGAATAATTAGGTTGAACACTATCCTTAGGGGTTGTACATTAAATATCCTGAACCACCCATTCAACATAGACTTAATGCCCATAGAACTTGGTAGTTTCAACGCTATAATTGGTATGGATTGGTTGGTAAAGTACCAAGCAATCATTGTGTGTGCCAAGAAGATCGTTCATATCCCCTAGGGAACTGAAGCATTAATTGTTCACGGTGACGTAAGCAACCGGGGACACGAGGCTCATTTGCACATTAACTCATACACCAAAACACAATAATACATGCTAAAATGATGTCTAGTCTTTTTGGCACATATTACTACAAAGGAGGTTGAAGACAAGTCGGAGAAGAAGCGACTTGAGAACGTAGCAATAGTTCAAGATTTTCCTGAAGTATTTCCTAAGGACTTGCCGGGTCTTCCTCCGACTCAACAAGTGGAATTTCAAATTGATTTGGTACCTGGTGCTGCACCTGTAGCACGAGCACCTTATCGATTGGCGCCTTCTAAAATGAAAGAGTTGTCAGAACAACTAAAAGAGCTGTCTGACAAAGGCTTTATAAGACCCAGTTCCTCACCCTGGGGAGCCCCGATCCTATTTGTCAAAAAGATGGATGTATCATTCCAGATGTGCATTGATTATCGGGAATTGAACAAACTAACGGTGAAGAACCGTTATCCACTTCCAAGAATTGATGATTTATTTGATCAGCTTCAAGGGTCGAGTGTCTACTCGAAGATCGACCTAAGGTCGGGTTATCACCAACTAAGGGTTCGAGAAGAATACATTCCGAAGACCGCCTTTAGAACTCGTTATGGCCATTATGAATTTCAAGTTACGCTATTTGGTTTGACAAATGCACTTGCCGTATTCATGAACCTTATGAATCGGGTGTGCAAACCGTACTTGGATAAATTCATGATTGTCCTTATTGACGATATTCTAATATATTCGAAGAACAAGCAAGAACACAAAGAGCACCTTAAGTTAATCGTAGAATTGCTTAAGAAAGAGGAGTTGTATGCCAAATTTTCCATGTTTGAATATTGGATCCCTAAAGTACAGCTCCTCGGTCACGTGATTGACAGCCAGGGTATTCACGTGGACCCTGCCAAGATTGAATCCATTAAAGATTTAGGCATCTCCTAAGTCACCACTACGTCAATTTTTAGGTCTTGCTGTTTATTATCGAAGATTCATGGAAGGATTTTTGAATATTGCCAAACCAATAACCAAGCTCACTCAAAAAAAGGTTAAGTTTGAGTGGGGTGACAAACAAGAAATAGATTTCCAACTGTTGAAGCAGAAGTTGTGTAGTGCACCAATTTTGGCTTTACCTGAAGGAAGCGAAGATTTTGTTGTATACTGCGATGCTTCGATCAAAGGTTTAGGCATTGTGTTGATGCAAAGAGAGAAGGTGATTGCTTATGCATCATGCCAACTGAAAATTCATGAGAAGAACCATGATTTGGACACACTTAGTGAGTTGTGTTTTTCATGAAACGCTGGAGATTACTATTTGTACAAAAAAAACCACCAGTGTCTGGTGTTCATGGATCACAAGAGTCACAATAACTTCTAATCAAACAGGTGCTAAATATGATGCAACGTTCGTTGGTTGAGAATTGCTTAGTGTTACTCGATTTGCGAAGATTCGTTATCACCAGGGAAAGCAAATGTTGTAGCTGACGCCTGAGAGAAAGAATGAGAGCCACCATTTAAGGTTCGAGCTTAGTATGACTTATCAGGTTTGAATCTCCAAACAAATTTTGGATGCTCAAATAAAGACGAAACAGAGGAACATCACAAGAACGAAGATGTTGGAGGCATGTTGGTTGAAAATTCTAAAGATCCAGAGAAGCTTAGGACGGAAAAGCTAGAACCCCGCGCAGATGGAACTCTATGCTTTAATGGCAGGAGTTGGTTACCATGTTATGGTGATGTGAGGACTGTGATCATGTACGAGTCCCACAAGTTAAAATACTCTATTCATCTGGGTTCTGATAAGATGTACCAAGACATGAATAAGCTATATTGGTGGCCTAATATGAAGGCAAACATCGCCACCTGTGTTAGCAAGTGTTTGACCTATGCTAAGGTCAAGGCAAAACATCAAAGGCCATCAAGATTGTTGGTACAACTCGATATACCTCAATGGAAGTAGTACAACATCACTATGGATTTCGTCATAAAGCTTCCTAAGTCATCACAAGGCTACGACACTATTTGGTTAATTGTTGACCGACACACTAAGTCCACAATCTTTGAACTGATGAGAGAGACTGATCTAATGGATAAACTTGCAATAATGTACCTAAAGGAGGTGGTAACGAGGCATGAAATACCTCTCTCGATTATTTGTGATCGTGACCCTAGGTTCGCATCAAATTTTTGGAGGTCACTTCAGAATGCTTTGGGTACTAGTCTGGATATGAGTACTGCGTACCATCCACAAATAGATGGACAAAGCAAGAGGACTATTTAAACTCTTGAGGATATGTTGCGTGCTTGTGCAATCGACTTTGGAAAGGGTTGGGTTAACCATTTTCCATTAGTCGAGTTCTCATATAACAATAGCTATCACGCTAGCATCAAGGCCACACCATTTGAATCACTTTACGGTCAAAAGTGTCATTCACCCGTTTGTTAGGCCGGGGTTGGAGAAGTTCAACTCATTTGTCCAGAAATAGTGCAAGAAACAAATGAGAAGATTGTTCAAATCAAGCAGAGAATGCAAAATGTTGGCGATCGATAAAAGAGTTATGTGGATCTAAAGCGTAAGCCAATGGAGTTTCAAGTTGGGGATAAAGTTATGCTTAAAGTTTCGCCTTGGAAAGGGGTCGTACGTTTTGGCAAACGGGGGAAGTTGAACCCTAGGTATGTTGGACCTTTCAAGGTGTTAGAAAAGGTTGGAGAGGTTGCTTACAAGCTTGAGCTTCCTGAAGAGCTGAGCAGAGTTTATAATATACACAATACATTTCATGTATCTCTGCTCACTGAAAAAGTGCCATGCCGACGAACCATTAGCCGTTCCGTTGGATGGACTACATTTTGATGACAAGCTTCAATTTGTCGAGGAGCCGGTAGAAATTATGGACCGTGAAGTTAAACGGTTGAAGCGAAGCCGCATTCCACTAGTCAAGGTTCGATGGAACTCCAGGAGAGGTCCTGAGTTCACATGGGAACGCGAAGATCAATTCAGGAAGAAATATCCACACCTCTTCACAAAGACCGCACCATCGTCAAGTGTCGCGTCTTAAGCCTTGAGGACAAGGCTCACTTAACGGGGGGAGACTATAACACCTCATGTTTTAGGGTCATTGACGTCGTCAATAAATTCACTATGTATTTTTAGTATTGTACGCGTTTGCTTTAAATCGTAATCGTTAAGTTAAATCGCGTAAGCTAAAAATGATCATTCAATGTAAACGGGCATCAAACAATTATTTAATGATTTTACATCGAGCATGTGTTAAGTAATTAGTTTTTGAAAGATAATGATTAACTTGTTCATTTTATTTTATTGGTTATGTAAATTTTTTACGTTTCGCGATAAAATTGCATTTAGGCATACCTAGAACCACCACAATTAATCTACGCTTTAACAAATAACCATTTTTATTTCTTATGATCAAAGTTTATAAAAACTTTAACCTCACTTATATATAAGTGACGCCCCATTTAATAGAAATAAGCAAGACTTACACCAATTTCAAGTATACACTTAGAGATAAAAACTACAACTTACAAACTACAACTTATAACAAGTATACTTTCATTTTTATTTATTATCAAGAAAACTAGCTAGATATTACTTCCTTATTTCATGGAACCAATCTCAACTATTAGGGAACATAAGAACATAGGTAATTAATCAAGGCAAGGTGCAAGCATGGACTTAGTAAGACTTAGTACATGACTAGTGGTTTTGACCACTAGTCACACCCCTATTCCACCCATGTGCCCCCCATTGGTCTTTATGGTCTTTGTTTTTTCCTATAAACTAGATCTAACACTTTACATATATACTTGCACTCTTGAAAGATAAAACACACATTGCAAAACACTTACCAAAAATCAACTTTCTCTTCCTTTTTCTTCTAAATAAGCCATCAAACACCCCTTTTATATAATTCATAGTTTAATTTTCCAAGTCCATACACACATACCTACATCATATCTAAGATGTCTTAAGTTGTTTGCAAGGGTTGGTTAAAGGTTTACAAGTATTGAAGCAAGAAAAGCAAGATTAGGGTTTCTATTGGAATTAGGGTTTTCTAAGCTTGTAAGCTTTGGTTTTTCATCTAAACAAGGGTTTAGATTGTGTTGGTTATCATCATACATCATCATAAGGTTATCTAAAAACTCTAATCACTTTACATTTATCATTTTATGTGTATATATGTTCTATATAGTAAAATCACCATTTAGGATACTCTTGAACATGTGAAATGAGTTTCTACTTGTGATTATGATTTTGAACACTTTTACATATGCTATGATGTTGGTAATATCATGTTAAAATGGATTTATAAGTGTTGTACACTCTTGGTTTATGTATAAAAAGGTTATGTACAAACTTGTTAATTAGGGTTTACTTAATAACTTGTAATTAAAAGTTACATAATAAGTGTGATTTAAAGGTGTTATCAAGGACTTGATGCTATGGACTTTTGGACAAGATATGGACATTATTATATGTAACATATATGATAAGTAAGGCTATGGAGGATTGTGGAAAATTTACTAAGTTATAAAGTACATAAAACAAGTGATATCAATAAGTATACATATTATTTACAAAGGGACTGTTTTGGTTCGTGTTTTATGACAGCCCTATCATGTTTTATAAATATAGTACACCTCATGACGATTCCAAAAAGGTAAGAAACTCAAAAAACGGATTAATAACGAAAAAGATACGTAGTTTACGAGTTTTACGATAATAACCGGAGTTATAAAAGAATTTTTATAAAAACTTGTTATAAAAATTCTACAAACAGAAGGTTTGGTATTTTTATTAAATCACACATATTTTTAGGATTCCAAAACAATAAGAAACGTAAATTTTCAATTAAAAACACGAAGTTATGAATTACGCGAGTTTATATACTTAATATGTATAAAAATACTTTTATAAAAGTTACTGTTCATCTCAAGAACATTTGTTTTTGTAAACCTCATAAATAAATAGAACTTTCAATAACGAAGACGTACTCGAAAGAATCACTAAAAACAGAGTTATAACAAATAAAATACGACATTTACGGGTTTTACGTTAATTAAAGTTATAAAAATAAGTTTATAACTGGTATGAACAGTAAAAATTGCTATTCATCAGAGGACATGAAATACAAAAATGTCATATTTTGATACATCGTCTTAATACGAAAGCGTGAACATAAGAAACACAAGAAACGGACTTGAAACGTGAAAGTTATGTTAGTTTTACCAAGGGTATATTTATAAACGTTTTAACTTTATAAATATGATTTCACTAAAACAATTAGATGGTGATTAGCTATATAGAATTATATATGGTAGTAGTTACCCAATGTGATTAGTACTTATACGACCTATATTGGATTAGGTTGCATTCGATCATTACCGTGACGCATTTTCTGTGATATACTTGATATACGCTCACTCAAGGTGAGTTCATAGCCCCACGTTTTACATGATTTGTTTTATAAGTTTTTGGGGTAAGAAACATGCACTGTTTTATAATTGGACACAAGTGGATAAGTTTTACATTATGATTACGTGTTGCCTAAGTAGCGATAACCCTAGTTGAGCCCATTATCATGAACTGTCAGTTACTGGATTGTGAGCGCAAATGTTATGAATAGATCTATTGGGATTGACATCCCCGTTCAGGTGATTAGCTATCACTGGGCAAACGAACGTATACCATGTCGAACATAGGATGTTACAGGTTAGAACATCATCACGGGCAATGTAGGCCATTTATATGGTATTCATTTATGTCGAGCTTCAATGTTATGAGCTTAGGGCAACGTAATTACATTTATATGATGTCTGCATCTGTTGCATTATCATACACTTAGGAAAACTTGTGTTCCTACAATATACGATTTATCAAACCTATGAATTCACCAACATTATTGTTGACGTTTTAAAGCAATGTTTTTCAGGAGGTCAATAAGCACGAGGTGCAAGGGATACATTGGTGGTTTTGATTTGGATATCATGCATTAAAGATTTTGTCGCATCACATTTTGTATATCTGTTATGGACTAGAAATCTTTGTATTTTGAACAAGTGAACAAGTGAAGCTTTAGGCTTATGTAACAAATACTTTGTTAAATCCAATGTATCCATTTTAAACGACTTTTTGGTCGTTCAATATATATCTTATGTTATTGATCTATGAAGTAACACGCCCCGGACTCTTATTCCGCTGCGACCCAATTTGGGGGTGTTACAGATCACATCTTCATTCGCGTAAAACCCATGGTTAATGATTAGGAAAGGGAAATAAATTGTTGTTAAATAAAAATTACTAAACAAATAGATTAAATCTAAAATACAAGTTGCTAGACACTTTTTCCCGACCATTACCATGATAAAGACACAACTATTTACAATGTCTTGATCATAGATAAAAAACAACAACCAAAGTTGGCATTCCTGTAATGGTCAACTTCCTAAATATCCCAAACTTTACATACTTTACAAGGCAAGTGGCGATATCTTCCACTTTATACAATACTCTACATTGTCGATTTGTATCAACGAATAATCGATCCTTCGTGTAATTCCTTCAGTGGTTGCGAAAGTCTTCAAACTTTTCCTCCTCTTTGGATATATCTTCAAACTTTTCCTTCTCTTTTTTGGATTTTTCTAATTTTTTTGATTTTTTTTAATACTATACTACGAAACTCGACGTAGTTTCACTATCTTCATGATCATAATAATTCTGGATAATTCCTTCAGTAATTCTTCATTCTTCGGATGTACCATTAATTGCGATGTTAGTAAAAATGCATGAGTTTTGACTATAATATACATTCCCATCTGCGATGTGTAAATTTCTTCCAACCATACCAAAATTGACACAAGACTCAGGAAATACAAACTTTACACTTTAAGCAACTAGCAACTGTAAAATAAACTTAATCTAACAGGGTAGGCTAAGGTGTAAAGGTGTAACGAAACAAATAATTAGTGTAGTTCCTAAAGGATTGGCTCTACGGGTTGTTCTAGGGGTATCTTACTCTTAAAGTGAGAGTAAACAAAGGGTTTATATGGGGGTTAACTAACCAGTGTAGTTAGTTAATAAGCAACATGTAAAGGAGATTTGAGTGTAATCCTAAAATTTACCAATTTAAACAAGTTACTCCATCTAAATCCATAGTACTTATCACTGCGGTCTCGAATAGATATACCAAGCCAAGTTCTAAAGTCTACTACATCACCGGCACACTCATATTTTATGGAATTTAGGTAAACATTTAGAAAAAATTTAACAAGCGTTATTGTGTGCGGGTTATGTATCAAGTAATTTCACAAAAGTATGCTTCAAAATTTTTTAAATTTAAGCATAATTTAAGCATTTTAGTGTGAAAATTAGGGTAAGTAAACATCCTAATTCCACCCCCACTTGAATTATACAACGTCCTCGTTGTATAGATAAAACATTAAATAAGGGAATTAAAAAGAATTAGAATGAGAAACTCCCCTTATATTTGCTCGGTAGATTCTCTATGTTGAGTTTATTAGCAAGATTTGTGTTGAACAACCGCCTTGAAGTATCCAGACTCCAACACTTCAAGATCTCTAGATTTGTAAATTCTCCACCAATATTTGTTGATATTTCTTTGCTTCCAAGGTGTATAAAGCATAGGAAAAACATGTGCATTCCTATCTTGGTACCTACGGTTAATTTAAACTAAACTAAACAAACTAAATACGGGTTAGTTTTGGTGAATACGCCAAATCATGTGCATGAATACGCCGTATTGCCATAACTGACTATAATGTTTTTAAAGTGCATAAAAAGTAAAGACTGATAACGTCCAGACAATCAATACGCCGTATGGTATGGAGCGGATACGTCGTATTGATGCCTGGGAAGACAAACTCGATAAAATTAAATAACAATCCGGGTTGTCTTCCCGGGGAAGCAAACTTTTATTTATCAACAAAGTATTTTAGGTTAGACATTTTCTCACTTCTCCATAGTTGAAATCATCTCTCCTTCTCCGTTCTTTCTTGTAGTGGCATATCCTGCTTGTTTCATAATGATAGTGTTCATGAACTATGTGCTTGAACTTATTGCCAGGCTGTTGTTCTTTCATGCATCAAAACATACCAAAACAACATACCAGTGATATATATATATAGATAAATTATATAATATATAAATATATAAGATAAATATCTATATAGTATATATAATTATAATAATATATAATATAAATAGTACCATACAAAAATAGAACGAGAACCCTATTTTTAAAGTTAGTAAAGTTAGATACATCACGACATGAATAATAATAAATGTACAGATAGATATAAAAGATAAGGATAGAGGATCATGGGTCTGGCTGTGTTGCGGAGGTGCTGGCACTGTCAGTCCTACATCTCACACGCCTATGATACTCTCTCGGTGTCTGAGAATAGCTCGTATATGTCACACCTGCCATGTCCATCATTCGTGCAAGACTAGTGGTAGTCATGTATAGAATCTAGAAAAATCATGAGCCATCGCATAAATCACCTCTTGCTGCTCAGTCAATACCCTACGAATCTCACGTACATCCTCTTTTAGTCTGGCCATCCTCTGTGGCATAGTCCTGGCAGCAACTGGCGGTGGTAGAGGTGGTGCATGTATAGGTGTCAAAATAGCCTGGCCACCCTCATCAATAACAGGGGCATCTTGAGCTACTCCAGGGGCACCAGCCGCAGCATTAGGCTGCCTCTCTGGTTCTATGGTTACCCACACCCAAGTATCATCTAACTGCTTACAAATCTGCAGTCTAACCAACTCAGCCATATCAATAATCGGAAGCTCAGGAGCAATAACTGTCAATCCTCGAAGTATCTCTGCAGTCAGTAGTCAAAAATGCTGAACCAATCTACCTATAAACTATCCACCAGAGATATGAGTCCCGTTCTTCCTGCCAGTAGCAAACCTCCTCAGATATCCGGCTAATAAGTAAGGGATGTTAACTGATCCAACGTGTAGCCCCCTCAAATAAAACAAATCAGTCACGGTCACCTTTTTAAGTGTCTGACTCCTCCCAATAATACTATGTTCCATCATCCTATGGCAAAGTCTCATCATCAAATCCCTAATCAAAGTGTAGGAAGGGGGAGGTTCCAAGAAATCTCCATCAGTAGAAATACCCCTCTAATAATCATGTAGACCCCCTTCCCAGGGATCATCCTCTCACTCTTACTCGAGTACCTAACAAAACTAAGGGACTCTATCTCCTCCCCGGTATGTAATCCCAAGGCCAAAATAAACTGCCTCCAGCTCAAACGTCTCCCGGATCCACCTAACTAAAACTGAATAGTATCAGGAGCATCCAAGTCAAGCAATACCTCTCCAAATCTAAGCTTGCTAAGGAACTCCAGAATGAGCTCCCAAACTAGTAGTCCCCTAGTATCAAACAATCTCCCCTAAGCTCGACTAGTGAATACTACTACACCGGCATCATCACGGTGCTCCATCACCATCCTAGCAAACAAACCGTCCCTCATAAGCTCGGGCATCCCCTGAAAATCCACAACCTAAACCTGGTGTATCTCTCGATTGTAAATCCTCTCCAACCTCTCCTCGAAGTCAGCTATATGCGCATCAGTATACTCTAAACCCTGGTACCTAAGAAATGGGTGTCTCTGCTCACATGATGGTAAGGGTGCCATATCTGTAAAATTAACGAGAAAAGTTTAAGGATTACAAAATCTAAACATTCTGTCCTGAGAGTGGATATGGCGTATTCATAAATGGATACTCAGTATAAGAATCAATATGCTCAATACCCCGTATAGGTGTTTAGTCAATATGGCATATAGGTTTTAAAATTTAGGATCTTGTATAAGTCAATACGCCGTATTCATTTTATTGAATACGTCGTATTGGGGCTTTATTGAATACGTCATGAGTGGATACCCCGTATTGATCTACAATATGAAAATGAAAAGGGGGTTCCCCTGTTTACCCATTTTGACCTAATTTAAAATTCATAAAACTTCCAAGTCTGATTCGGGGGGGAGGGTAAAAGGCATTCAAACACAAGGCATAACTCCTACCTTTATAAAACAAACCTTAACCCTAATTAAATTTGAATCCAAAAATCAAAAAGGAGAAAAGGGTAAAACACATTACCGAAGGATCGAGATGAAGGAGGGAATGAATACAAGATCAAATCACGAATAATCTCCAAGAATTATGGTAAAAATTTTGTGTGTATGTAGGTGAAAGTTTGTGGTAAAAACTAATCCAACATATTGGTTGAGTTTTTATACCCAAACTCAATAAGTCGTATCATGGTTTGATTAATACGTCATATTGGCGAATTTTGTTGACTTAGTCAACGCAGGTTAAAACAGTAGATACGTCGTATAAGTTTTATCCTAATACTCCGTATCCATTCTTGGAGACTAATTTTCTTAAAATAAAGCAGAGAAAACGTACCTTGGCTTTCGCAATTAGTAGCATACAATCACCATCCTTATAATACCGCTTAGGGTCGAATGGAATGCCAAACGACACATATAAATTCATAATGAGATAGAATAGCATTCTGTTTGCGTAATAATTCCAAATCACGATATTTATATTTAAGTTTATGACAAAACTTCATGTTCTGAAAGTTTTAGTGATTTTATCGTGACTTGTTTCAGAAAGCACATTTGACCCATGTGTAATTTCATTACCCTTCGAAGACTGTATTATATCAATCTCATTGTTATCATTGTCTTTTTCCGACTTTAAATCATCGGGATGAATAATGTTGAAAGGGAATAGAACATTAAATTACAAAATATTTTGTTCCTCTTCATCATATCAGACACTGATGTTTCATCATTTAATTCAAATTCATTAATATGTTGAGGGCTTAAGATCGGTTCAGTTAATAAATCTGATTTATATGTTTGAGCATCATTGTAAACAATGGCTGGAAATTCATTCTCAAAATCTTTAAAGAAGTCCAAATTACCAAAACAACTGATTATAGGCTCAGGTGATAGAAGTGAAGGCATATTTACTTTTTCATTATCATTTTCTGAATCCGTTTTCAAATCATTGGTAGAAATTTTTTTATAAGAAAATGAGTTTTTGTCAAAAATTACCGTGTAATCTTCATCGTCGAAATCGTCAAACGAAATTCTAAAGTCAATTTTATCGTTAAGAGAACTTATCGTGGGTTCACAAGATAGTATTTTTCTCGTCATTAAAGGCTATAGTTGGGAATTCGGTTTCAACAGATTTGAGGTCGTGAATGTCTTCGTCATACCAGATCTTACCATACTTAGCAGTTTCCCAGTCAAACACTTTTCCATGTTTTTGAGCTTTTTCTTCCTCGAGCCTGATGTATTCCACCATAGTAATGTTTGGATCGTTCATCCTGTAACAATCTTACTAGAAAAACTATTAAATAACCAATACGTTGTATTCAGTGAACTGAATATGCCGTATTAAATAGAATAATCAAGCAGGAATATAAACTACTCTAAATTACACAAATCTAATTTATACTACTCCTAAGGGTTAGATCTAATCTAATGTTAAAAACCAAAACATAAAATAAAAATCAAGATTAATTTTCACTCCCCGGCAACAGCGCCAAAAACTTGATGTGTCATTGTGTGGTGTTTATTTATGATAGTTCAAGTTTTAAATTTATATTTTGCCGACTTAACCAAAAATAACACTTTAACGGGCAGTGTACCCGTTCGGTGGTAGATTCGTGGTAAGTAGGGTGTCGAACACTTGAGCGAGGTTAAATCTCTTAATTTATTTATATTTTGGTTATCTAATCTATGTTAATTCTAATCTAAGTCAAACCTATGTGAATCCTATGTTAGTTCTAATCCTAATTCTAACAGGTAAAAGGGGGGTTTTAGCCTGAGAGACTAGCACGGGTTTGTTGGTGACTACAATCAATTCAAGACACTTTAGCCCATGCAAGCAAATTAATAGAAGATAAAAGAGCGGTCGAGTCTTATGATAGAAAATTGTATTATCCATCATTAATCCGATTAGAAGTTGGTTTTTTTATTTAGTGCAATGATTACTTATCTCGAAGAGGCATATCATTCTTAGACTTAGGCGGGACTTCATCCTAAGACCTAGACACATTAATTCTGTCACAATTAAAGCATCCGCATAAGGCATGATTATTACCTAATTATAATCTATCTTAGGGATTAAAGCAATGGTAATCTTGTTAAACCCTAGCTCATAGAGACTTTACCCACTTACTGCTTAACGACAATTTATACACTAGTAGTCCACTTGTCCAACTATCCAATGGAATCAGAACATTATTTGTTGAATTATCTAGATTCACCTACTAGTCAACATGTTCAAAAACCAAAGGCAATTTCCGTTAACTAGTTTAGCCAAAAGCGTATCCTTAGCACGATTTTAGAAGGACAATATTTGTGATCCTAAGATTTTAGATGTATAAATCACTATATGGAGAACTATCCTGGCATCTAGATTACTTGGTCCGTATAACTAGATCCAGTTGAATGATAGGTCGCATACAAAGGAACGTAAACAAGTATGAATTGATATACATAAACAAGCATGCAACGATAAATTAAGCAATCGAGATATAAACAAAACCAAACATTCAGATCTTCATAATAATGGCTAATACCTAAAGGTATTAGCCTTCAAACATCATAATTAATACAAGAGTAATTGTTTTAGCCAAGGTAAACTAACCGAGTTAACGAATGATACCAAAAACTGAACGATTACAAATGTATAAGAAATTACACGTTGTCTTCTATGGATTGGAATGCGTTGCAAGACCTCTTCTGCTCTTTTTCCCCTCTGAAAATCGACTTTTGTGGCTTAGGTATCCAGAATATGATTTAGCACACCTAAAACTCGTTTTTGAGTTTTGTATTTATAGGGTCTGGAAGTCGGTTCGATATGGCATATCCAAGGGATTGGATACGGCGTATTGGAGTTTCTTGGAGTAGGGACCACATTTGAAATCTTCCAGAATATTCATATACTATATTTCTCATGTGGTGTATTGGTCTTCTGGATATGGCATATTGATCTTCTTTCCTTTGTGGTCTTTGGTGATTGCAGGCATGGATACGTCGTATCTTCCTTGATAGATACGGTGTATTGGTAGTTAGAATAATAAATCTTCAAAATATCTTCATTTAAGCTCCATAATGCGCACCTTTTGCTAATATTCACCAAGTACTCCATAATTACTGCAATTCTTAAATATAAAAGATTAAGTAACAATTCTTTGCAATAGTTATACAAAATGGGTTAATATCATGGGATAAATGATGCTATAAAATAAACGTTATTTGATGTCATCAGATATGCACTAAGATTGGTGCTCACTAAGAAAGAGCTTGTACCCAACGGATTTCCGCACCCAAAACCACCTATAAAGACCTCGCGATTCTTCCTACCACTAAGACTTCCACTAAGGATGTAAGATTCTACCAAGGAAAAACTAAACCCTTCTTGACCTTTAGTCAATCAAGGCTTGACCACCAAGGTACAAGACTTTTATAGCCTGGGTTATCCACATGGATAAGACTTTACAATGAATGAGTACACTAGTTTAAGTGTTTGTTTCACAATATAGCCTAATGACTTAACCTACTAGAAAGAATATAAGAAGACCCTCAACATAATACATAAGTGTGGATTAAACATTTGTAAAAACTTAGATCCATAGAACCCCAATAGCTACCTTTATCTTAATATTTGGATCTAAACACTTCTTCATACATCGAACATGGTTAAATGCCATGTAAATTTATTCAAACTTTAGAATGATAAAAATATATTTTTTATATACTTGAGCAATAATTCTTTCCCAAACGAGTCCATACGAACCTGATGCGGCAAATTGGTTAAAAAACCAAAATCATTATGGGATCCTCTCGCCCTTCCATAGCAACTTTTTATGATAAAAATTTTCCATTATCATAATGCTTAAGCCAACATACACGCCACCAATATCGAGGTACAACCGCACGAAGGATGTGAGAACTCAATATAAATGTTTTCTGATAACGAACTCTGTTACTGAAATACATTGTTGCAAAATACATTGTTGCAATTTCTTTCATCCATTGCATTAGCACTCCACATTCAGGGTACCAATTTTAAGACCATAACTTATTAACAAACATACACATACCACTCAAGAACCTAATAAAAACCAAGTCCTAATAGTGAAAATGATCTAGAATTAGTACCCATCTTTGTATAAAATCACAACCACCCAAACATCTGATGGAGCTTATGATACCTCACATATAACAGCTGATCCATCAATCAGCATGATTGACCCAAACTACGCAATTTTTACAACTTGCTTCATCTATGTTAACCTCTTTCTCCTTCATTAAACACCGAATAAATATAGCTATTAGTAATAAAAACCCATAACTAATGCTTCAACTTTTTACCTACATGATAGATTTTGGTATGTATCCGCCTAAATATTCAAATCTACTTTAGAAGCCAACACCGCTATGAAATATAAAAATAATGTCACCTTAACTCAGAGTTGTATCATTTTAGTGTACCTAAATTCTTGGAGAAAGCGATCATCATCTATATTATCCTCTAGGTCTTCGAGTTCCTCTTTGGTCTTGAGATTGATCCAAATCTTGCCTTTACGTCTGGATTCTTCATCTTATACCAGAGTCAACGGGTTGGGTTTGTAGATAGAGGATTTTCAAGGTAAATTTCTATGCTTTCTTTGAAAATCATCCCATTTTTTGATGCTCCTTCAACATCCTTGTATACCAAGGGATTTTATAAGAAAAGAAAAGAGGAGAAAACGAGTTTTATTAACCAAATTGTTTTATTTCTTACTCATGATACATACATGGATCTTACACCTATTAATACTAGTAGGAAGACAATTCTTGATATGTGTTTTTTACAAGCTTTAAATTTATAATAAGTATAAATACTGATTTTTACTAAAAACACAACACTCGAGAAAGTATACCCTATTCGTGTATAGTATAGTTTAGGTAAGTCCAGGTCATTCCATGGGAATTGAAGTTTTCACAGTTTGTAATTAAGGTGCTAAGGTTAATAAGATTGTCACAGATCAAATTAACTAAAATGTGCATATATTGAATATTGTAAAGAAGGAAATTAAAAGATGATTCAAGCAATGAATTAAAGTATTTTTGTTTAGGTAATGATCAGTATGATATAGAAGTGTTTAGGATAGTGTTTACAAGTTTAGAGAATAAAGATATCATGAGTGAAAAATCCTTTCTGCCTTTAAGTCTAACTAGTGATTATATCGATTAATAACAACAAATCCTTTTGGCCTTAATAGGCTATTATAACCAATATAATAAGTGAATGATTAAACACATATATAAAAGAACCCTTTCGGCCTATATTCTTATATAAAATATGTTTTACCAATTCAATAAACACATATCCAAACGCTCCATATCAAAGATCACATATCGCCCAAACAAACACAAGATGACTACTCCATAATCAAAGAGATGAAGATCATAAAAATCATATAAATTCAAGAAAACTTCATATTAAAAGAGTTGTATAAATTATACCGAATGATTACAAGTTCAATGATTCGACAATTAGTTTTCCCAATCGAAAACTATTCTAAAACCCAAGCTGTCAATTCTGATCGTCCCGAACCCTTAAGTACTATCACTACTCTTGAAATTCATGATTAGATGGTGTGGAATGATGAGAGAGTTTTTTGTGTAGGAGATGTGTAAAATGGCTATAAATCTCCTCTATTTGTAGGCTGAGCGAGGGGAAAAGTGCGATGCACTATATAAAAAGTGCGGCGTACTTGGTGAGTTAATGTGGTCTTCATTTAATTCCATTTAGTTCTCTTAAACTCGATTGGAAGTTCGGCGTACATAAAGAAATTACAGGCGCAGTTCATGATGGTGGAAAGTGCGGCCACTATATAAATTATACGGCGTACTTCGTCAGTTTCTTGGATCTTCTTCTTATGAGTTGTATGTGTATGATATATGATGAGATGATATCGCCCCAAGCTCCCAAAGGCTGTATTCATAGGCTAGAATTTTCTTGGGGACCAAGTTGGGGATGTATGTGGATCAATTTTGGGCCAAATTTCTTAAATTAATTGCATCTTTGTAAAGTGCGCTGCACTTATTGGAAAGTACGGTGGTTTTGGTAACATTTCACCTCTTGAATGTTTCTCTTAGTTGTAGATAATTGAATTCTCTTTTCGTGGCCGCTTGAATCAACAAAATCCGAGTTCGTATGACCGAATTATGACCAAAATAATGGACAGTTGTCGAGAGATCTTTATCGTCAGTTATTTCTTCGTTTAAGCTTCAATTCTTCGTGCTTTTCCTTTTTCTTCCACGACACATTACATGAACCTACAATGACAAATACATTCTTCTTGAATCTTTAGCATTCTTCACCAGCTTAGAAGCACTTAAGTAGTAAACTAGCCGTAGTAATTTTATAAGTAGCAGCACTAGTTTTTATAGAAACCTTTGAAACCACAATCTCTCCCCTAAACATGTTGTTACTTGTTAACTTCATGTGTCTTAGATCTGAGCTTCTTGAACACAAGGAGGTTGTATCCAAACAAACTGCTACTCTTTAGTCTGCTTTTGAATGAACTTGAACACTTTTGTTACTTTGTAAACTTGTATTCTTAAACTTCTCAGTATTTGGCACCATCAGAGCATCTCAGAATCTAAGCAACATAAGTTGGCTTGTAGTTTTGGCAAACTACAGCCATAATGGATTTGATTATTTTTTTACAGTAGTTATCGTTCTGGCTCTGGAATAGCCGCAATGATTCATTGCAATAACAAGGTGCATTGGTTAACCATTATAGTTTTGAGTAAACTATCAACTTTAACGGATTAGTTGTCTTTACCAAGAGTGTTTGCTTTGGACTAAACCAACTCTTTACTGTAAAGCATGGTGAGTTGAATACCATATAGTTTTTGGTTAAACTATCAGCCATTAACGGATTGAGCAAGTCTTTACAGAAGCCTTTTGTATGACTAAGCCAGCACCAAGCCCCAGCTACTCTTGCCTTGATGTCTGCTTTTAGACATGGTGAACTGATGACCATTTGTTGTGTGGTTATAAAACCAACACTTAAAGATCCTTCTCACTCCCATCATGGCTTCCAGATTCATCAATTTGCTTTTGAATGAATCTAAGTAAATCAAAAACAGCTTCACTTTCAGATTCAGCTATCAATCTCAAAGCCAACATCCTCTCAAGAGTTTCCTTTGTAAGTGGATACCTTCTTTCTGCTAGCATGTAAAACTCAGTTCCATCTTCTAGCACCAAGATATGAACTCCACAGTTATCATAGAAATTCCAACTCTTAAGAATCCATTCCTCTTGGTTCTTCCAAAGATCATCTTCTGCATTTGCCTCAAACATAGTCCTTAAACTACCCCAAAGAATTAGATCAATTCCTTCTGGAGTTGATGTTTCAAATCTCTTCATCACTAGACTATGTAACTCAATGAAGTCCAATCTATCAAACCTTGAAACCATTTCAGTGAAAGTCTTGATATATCTTGAACTTCCATCAGCTCTAAAAACTCTGTAATAGTCATGAGGTTTTCCATATCTATCAGTATGATAAAATTTAGACTCCCAGTCAACAATTGGATACCTCTTGTCTAGAACTTCATAATCAATTTCTCCTTCTTCATCAGGAACTATCATCAGAAAAGCTTTTAGTTGCTCTTCCTCTTCAAGATCAGAGTCTGTCTTTTGCCTTTTAGACTTCTTTGTAGCTTTCATCTTAAGTCTTCTGCCTGGCCTTTTTCTGGTACTCTCTGTATTTCCTTCTTGCTTGACTTTAACTTTAGTACTGTCAGGTTCTTCAAGAACCTCCTCCTCATCTACACCAGCTGCTTTCTTATTCATCTTCTCAATCATCCTTTCATCCTTCTTAGACCCAATAGGCACAAAGTTTGTAGCTCTTTCTTGTTCCTTGATGTATAGGGCCTAAATCTCTTCAAGAGTCTTTTTGTTTAGTTGAGCATGTTTATATCTACCTGTATGCTTAAGGTAGGTCATCATTAGGCTTCTTAGTTGAGTCCTTGTTGGAGGTTTGTTCCTGATAGTTGCTGATCTCTCTGCTGCAAGTTGTTTCTTCCTATTTTCAAAATATTCAGCTAACAACCTTGATCTTTCTTCAACTGTATACATCTCTCTTTCTTCCATTTGTAGTCTAGCAGCTAACTCTTCACTAGCATCCACCTTGGCTTGAACTTCATCATATAAATTTGCAATGTAGTCTACATATGCTTGCTCTTGTCTCTATCTTTCCTCCTTTTCCTTTTCCAATTCTGCTAGTTCCTCTTCATATACTAGTCTTGCTACTTCAGCATTTTTAGAAATCTGAGCAGCATCCAAATCACTTTTCTTAACTTTCTTTACAGGTGATTCTTTCAAAACCCCTTTACCTTTGTCTTTAGGGTCTATTAATAGAAGTGGCTTCAATGTTAAGATAGATCTTTCAGTCCTATCAGATTCTTTAACTTCTTTAATAGCCACTCCTTTCAGCTTTGTCTTGTCACTCAGCATTACTAGAGCATCAGCAAGAAAGATATCTTCATCTTCAAACACACTTGTTGTAGTAAGAGGAGTCATTGGAGTAGCAGTACTAACTTCTAGTACAACAGTACTAACTCCTGTATTACCAGCAGCACTAACTGGTTTTTCATTGCTTCCTCCTTTTTCTAAGACTTCTGTATCATGTGTCACATTTAACTCCTCAGTCTCTTTACTTAGTCTCCCCTCATTCACTGGTTCCTCTCTGTCCATAGAGTCCATACCATGATCAGCATCAAGATCATCAAATGTACTGTCATCCATAATTGGTCTAGGTTTGGCATTTTTCCTCCCTTGTTTGGATATAGACTCCTTCCTTCCTAACTTTCTCTTCATATATAACCCAGATACACTCCTTAACCATGCCTTATGGTGTGAGATTACTGGGTGACTCTTCTTTTTTAGCTTCTTGATTCTTGTCTTTAATTTAATAATTTCTGCAGCCTGAGCATCCTTGGAGGCTTCCAAAGCAAGAACCCTGTTTGACAAGTTAGTGCAAAGAACAGATAACTCCTCTAGGGTCATGCCACCCTTAGCTCTATCAGATGTGGGACCACCTGAAAGATTACTATCATGGGATGGCTGAACCTGATCCCCTTCACTCCCATTAGTGCCCTCTAAAGAGTCCCTAGAGTCTTGGGTAGTGTCATGGCTAGATGATGAGTCAGTCACAGGGGGTTGGTCTCCTGTACTAGGTTGAGTAGGAGAGGGTGTTGGTTGGGGTTCAGTGGGTTGTTCTGAACCTTCACCCTCAGGTGCTTGGTGTGGCACCAACATAGAATCAAAGAGTGGAGTGACTTTTCCTGAAAACTTTACACCTTTCCTGGACATGTTTGAGAAAACCTTCAGAGTATGAGCTGGTGTAATATAAACATCATTAAAAGGTTCACCAAGCTCAATTTGATTATTCAAGAACACCATTAAAAATCTTGGATACATAAGAAATTTCTTTTTAGGATTATCCAAGTTCCTCAACATACCATCAAAAATAAGTTTAGAAAAGTTAAACTTTTGATTTGTTGCCAAACATATAACAGCTGAAGCAATATTTGTTGAAAACTTATTCCAGCTTGTAGATTTTGAACATAGGAAATAAAGAATGGTATGTATCAGATACTTCCATTGAGGAGAAAAAAAGGCTTTTTGAAAAGTTAGTTTGTTAAGTTCACCCTCATATCCCATCAATGCAAGGTTTTGAAAAATAGCTTCATTTGTTAGGCAAGCAGTACCAACAACATCATTAAGGAGAAGAGAACTTCTTATGGATGCTTCTGTTACTACTACTGCCTTGCTATCAACAGTAGCATGAATTTGCTTCTCATCATTGACTGTTTGGGAACTAGCAGTGTTCCAAAACTACTCAATACAAGAAATATAGATAGTAAGACTTACAATGAGAGCGTGATGTATCGAACTTGATGTAAGAAAGTCCACTATCTCATGAAATTTTGAATTTCCTCCTGTTTTCTCTAAACACGCAACCATATTGTGTTGATCGACAAATTCCAAATCAGCCATAGATATGTTGAAAAGGTTGAGTAAGGTGTGGGATATGTTCGATTATGAGAATTTGAGGGTTTGGAAGAGTTAATTGAGATTTTATAAAGATGTGCTTTAGGGTTTGAGATGACCGAATGAATAAACTTGAGTCTTTATCTTAAAGAAAGAGTATTATAGAAGAAAAGATCAAGAATTTTCAAGTCATAGACCCCTATAAGCAAATTGTTGGCGGAAATATCTCAACGGTTATAATTAATTAATGAAAGTCTATAATGTTCACCAACAATAGTAACGGTAACAAGCATCACAAACTTTTGCCTGGCATCACCAACTTTGCTTGGCAGCATCAACATTGTTTGGCAGTACTAACTTGTTAGTTTCCATTTAGTACCCTCAAATCCAATCCAAACAGCATCTTTGACCCAATCCAAGCATCAACACCATTGTTAAATACTTTTGAGCAGCACCAACCAAGTTGGGCAATACTAAGTTTTGGCCTGGCAGTATTAATCAAACTGGCAGCACTAACTAACTCATCACCATATGTAGCCGTTAGAAATGAATATAATGAACCCCAAATCATCATCATATCATCTAAAGTCTATCTTCTAACTAAAACAAACTCATCAAGCTGCTCTAGATCTTCATGATCCAATTGTGGACCACTGGATTGATTAGCAAAGAAAGAGTACATGAGTTCATCAGTGTATGATGAAGAGTTTTCCCTTTATGAGTTGTAGCCAAAAGAAGTAGAAACACCATAAGCAATACTAACATCATTAGTACTGCTAGTGCTTTCAGAAGAAACAAAGGCAACATTCTGTGTACTAGAAGATGATCCAGTAGAGCCTTTAACATCAGACTCAAAGACATTAAGATTGTTATAGAGATCATCAAAACTAAGACTATCCACTCCTGGTTTGGTCCTCATGACTAAGGATACTTGGGACCAGGAAGAAGGTAAAGACCTAAGGAACTTCTGATTGGCATCTTCAGTGGAGACACCTATACCATGAATCTCAAATTGACTCAAAAGACTCTGAAACCTGTCATAACCTTTGTGCAGTCCTTCTGAGTTGGATACAGAAAAGCCTTCAAACTATTGCTTTAAAATGTGTTTTTGCATCTTCTTTGATTCATCATTTCCACTAAATCTGGATTTGATAGCATCCAACATCTCTTTAGCATCAGTCAACTTGTGAAATTTTGCTAAATGGTCTTCTTGTAAAGCCATAAGCAAGGTGGTCCTTGCTTTTCTTTCTCTTTCTCTGGCTAAAATTTCTTCAGCAGTTTTAGGAGGCAGAACCTTTATTACTCCATTTGTATCTGTTGAGACACTTACAGGACCATTTCCTTTTTGTATGACTTCCCATATAGGATAGTCTGTATGGCTCAAGTAATGTTTCATTTTCATGGCCCAAATTTCATACTCACCTTTCTTAAGAATATGGAGTTTAATGGTTGACACAGTGGGAGGGGCTTGTTGTGTTGGTGTTTGTTGTAGTGGTGGTGGTGGTGGATTTTCATCATCTGATCCTGCCATTGAATAGATCTGAAAGGTAAAGGTTTATAACTGATGTGTTTTGGTTCTTCTTACTCAGAATTTCTCTACAAGCTCTGATACCACTTGTAGATCCCAAACTTAATAGATCTTTCTAGCATGTTAAGGGTGGTAGCCAATCTGGATAGATCCAAACTAACTACAAGAGAAACAATGACTATGAACAATATAAGCTATGCAGAAACTAACTTATATTTCTAAGAAGAACAAGGAATAAAACAGAACTTTGATTACTATTAATCTGCTAGGTTACAAATTACTAACTATTAATATTTTTGAAATTTGTATATGAAACCTTATCTCTTATTGTGTATGTCTAACTAGTTTTATACACCAAGGAAAACCCTAATGGGCTTACAAAACATGTGAAGAGATAATGCATATCTATTCCTATAATAACTCATGCATATCTCCTAACAGTACTAACTATTATATGCTAGCAGTTCTAACTTACTACTAATAGCACTAACTATACTGGCAGTACTAACAATGTATTGGCAGTACTAACTATTTATAACTAACAGTACTAACTACTTAGTCTATTTTCTTGAATCTTTAGCATTCTTCACCAGCAGCACTAAGTAGAAAGTAACTTGTATAAGTAGCAACACTAAGCTATAGAAACCTTTAAAACCCAACATTTCAGCTCTTAAATGTTTTTTTAACTTGTAGATAATTAAATTCTCTTTTCGTGGCCGCTTGAATCAACAAAATTCGAGATCGTATGACCGAGTTATGACCAAAATAGTGGCAGGTGTCGGGAGATCTTTATCTTCAGTTATTTCTTCGTTTATGCTTCAATTCTTCGTGCTTTCTTCTGTTTTTTTCCACGACACATCACATGAACCTACAATAACAAATATATTCTATTCTATACCAAAAGTTCTTATAATTAAAAAAAATAGATATATAAAAGCACTTATAACGCATGTAGAAATATGTATAATTTGAGCGTTATCATTTCTTCAAACAACAAAACTTCATACAATCAAAGCATAGAATAAAACTTGGCCTTTTAGTTAGATCTAAAGGGTATTAACAATATGACTTGCCCCTTTTATTTCTTAGTTACCTTCTAACCAAACCATTTTCCACTTGATAATTTCCATTACTTAAATTAAGATTATTTTCAACACCGCTCAGTAAACTCATTTCTCTTTTATCCTTCATGCTAATCATCCTTTTACAATTCTCAAGGAGCACCATCGATAGTGGTTTCGTGAAAATATCAACAACTTGATCACGACTTGGTACATAGACCAATTGCACTCTTCATTCCTTCATATGATCTTAGACAAAATGAAAACAAATGTTGATATGTCTGCTCCTTTATGATTAACTAGATTTTTAGCCAATTCTATTGTAGTTTTATTGTTGACTCGAATCTGTGTTGCTTTGTATTGTTGATTCTCCATTTTGATCAGCAAATTTCTTATCCAAATTTCATGGCTAACACATAAAGATGTTTCAACATATTTTGCCTCACATGTTGACAAAATCACACTCGGCTACTTTTTGATAGCGACACAAATGCCATTTCTCCAACAAAAAATACATATCTTGATGTGCTTTTTTGATCATCTATATCTCCTCACCAATCATTATCAATGTATCCTACCAACTTGCATTCTTTTGTGTGTGAGTAATGCAACCTCAATGACCCAATTCCTTAAATATATTGTAAAATCCTCTTCAATGCCTTCCAATGTAAATACATTGGATCCTCCATGAACCAATTCATAATACCCGTACTAAATGATATGAAAGTCTCAATTAACACATCTACATGGAATTATACAACACTAATGAAAACAAATAACACAAGGTATAACTTTTCAATCTTGTAATGCATAACTGATATAAATCAAACTATTACAATGTGTTATGGATCACACTTGTTGAATGAAAACTTAAGGTTACCCTTTGAACAAGTAAACATGATAGATTATCAAGTTTACAAGCGAACTTATATAGATCCACTGATAGGATCAGCTGACTATTTTGTAAGTTCGACAAAGTAGTGAATGCAATATAATAACGACAACAATAAAAGTGATGACATTTACTACAACATACATTCTCTATTTAAAGTGGTACGAGGTTGCTTTCATAATGGGGTAGGTGGAACGTGTCAACAATCTAGGGGTGAAGTACAACAACATTTAATGCACGTCCATTCTTGGTAACTACCCGCCCATACTTTTCTGAACAGTACTGCCAACTATTCACATCTTTCACCAACTTATACTAGGTAGACTTTAATTCAAATAACACATTTGTCTCGCCATTTTTCTTTATCGAATTTTCCCCTCTAAACACATTAGAGGTAAGTATTAAGTTTAGCTTGATTATCTTCGAAGGGTAATAAGATCATCCGGGTATTGCCACTCCTGATTCTCTTCCAACCTTTAGCGTATTCCATCTACATATCAACTCCCCAGCTGATGAGTATTTCTTCAAGTAATCTTTGACTTCCTTAATGATGTCTATAACTTGAATACGTCTGAGGTTGCTCGCTAAAGCTATGCTTCAGCTAGTCCTTTCATTGCTTGTTGATGTCCATTAGCGAGTGTTCAACACTTAGCCTAATTTCTGTTTAAATCTAGGTAGAGACAATTAGGCACTCAATTGGCCCAACATGATATGTCTCATGTTATGCAAGTGAGATAGCGAAGGCTTTCGGCTAACCTCCAATACATTCTTGCATTTTCTTTTTCCCCTCCATCAAATTTGGATAACTTTATGCCTATTTCCATCGGTGTTGATACGAGATTTCAATCAACCATCTTAAACTTCTTTAAAATTTCCTTTGAATATGCTTCTCAAGAAAGAAAAATACTAGATTCTCCTTGTCTAACCTCTAGACCAAGAAAGTAATTCATCACACCTAAGTCTGTCATCTTAAATTTTTAGGTCACAACCTCTTTAAAATTGTTTATCACCTACTTATTATTCCCCATAAATATCAGATCATCAACATAAAGAAGCAAAAATAAGACATTACCTTCATTTTTTCACATACAGAGCATGCTCATAAGGATATTGTTTGAACCCATTTTCTTGAAATATGTGTCGATACGAGTGTTCCATGCTCTTGGAGCTAGTTTCAACCTGTGTAGTGTCTTTTTCAATTTCAATACTTTTTTCTCATTCCCGATTTTCATGTGCCCTGGTGGTTATTTAACATTCACATTTTCTTCAAGCATGCCATTCAAGAATGCCGACTTAACATCCATTTGAAATATCGACCATTTAAATTGAGTTGCTTGTGCGATAAAAATTTAGATCATTTCTATTCTTGTGACAGGAGCAAACACTTTATCATTGTCGATCCTTGCCTTTTGTCTATACCCTTTTGCACAAGTCGTGCCTTGTACATTTAAATCTCACCTTGGACATTCATTATCTTTGTAAATACCACTTTGAATCGAATGGGTTTACTTCTTATCGGCAATTATGTTGGTGATTTTAGTGTCATCACTTATATTTTATGTAATTCTGATTTACTTGAGATCCAAGGCTTAGTCGGCTTTAGTTATAATCAAGTCAGTAGGTGCGGAGTGCACACTCGTACTTGCTATCTTGATACCGCCACAACATGGAAGAATATTCTATAAGATACAATGATCTTTTGTAGACAAAATAGAAAATAAAAACTTTATGTATATTGCTTTGATCTCTCGTGCCTTAGATACATAGTGTGATTCTCTAAATTATCCAATTGTTGATTTCATGACACCGAGGCATATAGGGTCGAAATACTTCAATCTGAAAGTGATCTATACATGATTTAGAGAATATATCAGGACGGTTTGAATATTACCACTCACAAACACACAGAAATTCTATCAAATTTGACTAGATCCCAAGTCTTGTTTCACTCAATCTCCTTGATTTATTCATCAATTATTATTTTCTATTTATTGATTCTAATAGATTCCTCAAAGCTTATATCTTCTATATTAGCCATAAGACATACTAAATGTACCTCACTAGTCGAATTATACAACTCTTGCAAAGTGCGTGTTCTTTGGTTTCTTGCCTCTACTTCATCGTCACTACTAGATAGATCAGTTGAAGTATTTGTCACATTGTTTGTTGGTTCGACAATTGATGTTGTTTTTCCTTGTTCTACCATTGGTGGTTCCACAAAGTTTTTCTAATCCCATGAACATGCCTCGTCAACAATTACATCTTAATTTACCACAACCTTCTTATTTATCGGGTCCATAAGCTTATAACCTTTTGTTATTCTCATCATATCTAATGAAGACAAAATTTCTGCATGTTAAATACATATATTATTCCTTGTGACATGTTATGTGTTTTATGTAAAAAGGGTTTTTTTTCATTAAAACGGACTTTAATCTATCGAAATTCAATTTAATTAAATCAATATTCTTGCGAGTTTATGTATCATAAAATTGGGTTCAACTTACATCTGCTAATAATCTCCCTCGATGAACTTACTCTAATCTTGGTTTAATAAAGTTTAATTTTAAAGTTTTTTGCAATTTTATCAATAATATAATTTGCTACTATATTATAACTTGCAAGGCATGACGCATAACTTTCTTCTCCTCTGATCAGGTATGTTTCAATAAGCTACACTCCTAAAAACTTTTAAACGTGTGACTATTGACTTTCGACCACTCCAAGCTTCTTGCGGTGTTTTGTTTTCTAATTTTACATATGGACATCTCTTTTGCACGTATTTTAGGGTAAAGGGTTTCCCTAGTAAATAGTATTACACTAAAAAATCGTTAAAGTACAAAAGGATAAGTGTGAAGTCCCTTATCTTAGTCCAAAACTGGACACTCATAAGCAACTAAGTGCTACTAACCTATGCCCTACATAAAAGTGACAAGCCAATCTTATGACTAACCAAAGAAAGTAAAAAACTTCCTAACAACTATTATACGGATATTACATTGATCAAAAACCAACATTTGCTCCGGAAAGCATAGCTTGACCCTCATGTCCGCCATAAATCCAATCTTCTATATCCAAAAGAAAACTTCCATCCTATTAGATATAGCAACTTCCAAATGGTCATTACAGCAAGCAACAATACGAGCTACTTCCAAACAGACCAGCATTAGTAATAAGCATCTAGAGATCTCAAAATCAACCATAATGCACATTACATCAATGATAACTATGAAATCAGTTACCATACATCCTCATTACCATCCAAGACCTATGTTCTTAATATATACAGTTTAAGCAGGTAGAACAGCAGGTGCATGTACACGAGTTAGCAGCTAATGAAAACCCTTACCACCTTTAACCAGTAGCGACAGTCTTCAACCTGTATTGATGTACACATATGAACCAACGTTCATTACTTAACCAAAATCTCCACACAATGGCTATGACATTTAAGCACCAGCAGAAGCTAGAACAAAATATGTGATTAAACAGCCACATTAATAATAGAGTTATGATATATAGACCTACATAATAGACCTACAAATAAGCCTAATCTATTTACATTTTAACAAGTGTCAAACACTTATTCTCTCTCCTCATATTCACTAATCAAAATTTCAATTCCACCAATCATAGTTGTAGGTCTATTTTTAGGCACACTACTCAGGCCTACAAATCATTTTTGTTAATAATAATACAAGAACAACCCAAAAATTAAACAAACCCTAAAATTAGGGTTTATATTAATTAGACCAGCCACCATCACACAAATCAGAATGATAGCACAACATCTGCAACCCCTAACACAAACGTAATAACCCTAACCTTTGATCCTGAAGAACAACGAAGAGGATATAAAGACCATGAAAGATTATAAGAGATACAAATCTAACTTTTATGGCGAATTTAAAATAGAATATCGAAACCCTAAAAAGAATCAAAACCCTTTCAAATCAAACCCACTAATCCGCAACATTCAACAGCCCACGTTAAAGGTTATGGATATGCAAGATCAGCTGGAAACCCACCAAAACAAGAAGACAACACGAATCTAGATGCATACATAAAGAATCGATATTAGGAATGATCGAATAATGTTTTTGGTAGCAGCTAAAAATCTTCACTTCCACTCCCCTAAGGGATAAAATCGAAACATACCCTAATAAAACCCTAAACAGATGGTAACAATGATCAAATAATCAAGAAAGAATAGATAAGGAGGATTATAGACCAGAAAAGGATAGGATTGGCGGCCTAAATTCTGTTTTTTAGGGTGGTGGCTGACTAGGGTTTTATCTCCCCCATGGGGAGAGAAAACATACACACTCTCTCTCTCTTTTGCATGTAGATGGTACATTGAAAGGATTTTGCCCAAAATTCCTTTAACATATGTTTTCTCTTAAGCATTGACTGAACCATATCAAGAATGGTGCAGTTCTTTCTTTCAGCTACATCGTTTTGTTGCGGAGAATATGGTGTAGTAAAGAACCTCTGTGTGCCTTATTCTTCCTAGAAATTCATAAAGTTTGTTGAGACATATTCGCCTCCCGTGTTAGATTGTAAGGCTCTAATGAACTTACCAGTTGTGTTCTCCGATATAACTTAAAATTTCTTGAAAACTTCAAACGCCTCTGATTTTTCTTTGAAAAAATAAACCTATGTTTTCATGAATAATCAACACTAAAAGTGATAAAATATCATTTCCCACTGAATTATTCTAGAGAAATTAGCCCACATATGTCTGTATATATCAGCTCAAGAGTATTTGTTACGTGATATTCTATCTTCTTTGGAAACGAGCATTTTGTTTGCTTACCAGTCACACATTCTTCACAAAATTTATTTGTAAATTTGATGTTTAGTAGCCCGTGTACCATGTTTTTCTTTGCTAGAAATTTCAATCCATCAGGATGTAGGTGACCAAAGCGTAAGTTTCATAATGACACTTTGTTCATCTACATCGACTTGTAAACATCTCTCTTGCATGCTTCTGAAGTTCAAGTTTAACAATCTGCTATTTTTCATTTCAACTCGTGCAACTCGCTTTCCATTCCTGCCATTTAGTTGTAGTACTTGGCCATTAATATGAATTGAGTATCCTCTTTCCATAAGTTGTCCCAAAATCAAAATATTACTTTTGAGATCTGGTACAAAGTATAAGTTTTCAATTGTCCCTCTTGTACCATTATTCTTGAAGAAGCAGATAGTACATCGACCTTTTACTTGAACTTTAGATGCGTCTCCGAATGACACATGCCCATCTTTTACACAAGTTCTTATGCCCACACATATGGTTTCTTGCACGAGTGTCAAGATACAAAATCAATTAGCTATTGATATTAGTGTTAATGTTGGCCATCAATGAAAACTCATCTTTTGTTTCTTCTTCAGTAACCAAATTTGTGTTCTCCTCAACCTTTTTCTCAGCATAAGAATCCCTTGTGATATGACCAAACTTTCCACAATTATAACATCTTTCTGAATAACATTCATTTGCAAAATGACCATACTTCCCACCCTTATAACATTCCACATTAAAGTTATTTGATCGACCGACTCTCCCACAAGTAGGTTCTCTACCTCGCCAATTTTGAAGATTCTTTTCACCTATTTTATCATAAAAACTTTCTTGACCACACCCTTAAACAACTCGATCATTTCCACAACCTCCACGTCTACGTCCTCTACTGCGGGAACTTTGTGAGTATAATACTTTATCTTCTTCAATAACCGCTTATTTTGGAGAGCTTTTTTAAGCGTCTCTTGCTTCTTTTTCTTCTTATGTTATTCGTGAGCATCTAGGGAGCCAGCGAGCACATTGATTGTTAGCACATTGAGGTCCTTTTACTCCTCAATAACACACATAAAATTTTCAAAATCATCAGTTAGCACCGTAATATTTTCTCCACGACTCGTGCATCACTAATCGTTAATATAAACATACACACCTTTTGAGTCTTTCATTTTCATGCCTTCTTATTCACCATGAAGAGTTTAAAGGCGGACTTGCTTAACTTGGTTTGCACCTTTGAACTCTCTCTTTAGAATGTCCCATGCCTCTTTAGAAGTTTTGGAACCGACAATTTTTTCAAAACCTGACTCATCCACTATCTTAAACAATAAATAAAGTGATGTCTTATCTTTCTTACGTGTCTCTTTCAAAGCCTTCAGCTCATTTCCCACCAAGATTGCAGCAACAACTAGCTTTGTATAGCCAGTTTCCACTAATACCCACACATCTTGTGCACCGAGCAACACACACATTTGAATACTCCAGATTTCATAATTCAGTTTCGTCAATTGTGTCAACAGAATTAGCCCAAGTGAGTACTCCTAGAATTCATATTGGCTCTGGTACCAATTTGATAAGAAAGGAACAAAGGAGAAAAGGAATTTTAATAACCAAGCTGATACCAATTAATACAATATCAATTATCATACAAAATACTACATTAGAAAGTTTTAGAAAGAGAGAGGGGAGGGTGACGAGTAAAGGGAGGAGAGGAGGAGAGAAAGAAAGAAATGTTAGATTAAAAAGAGAAGAAATCACCACCCTTTAACCCTTCCTTAGTCCTCCTTATATAGTAAGGGAGGAGGGACTAGGAAGCAATTAAGGGATATGACATATTACATAGTAGTCCTTCCCTATTTGCACTAGTTAATCCCTACACATTATAAACTAGATAAATTAGCCATGTAATCAACACTTTTTGTGTTTCTAACACAAGCTCTTTTATTTCTTACTCATGATACATACATAGATCTTACACCTATTTGTAGGAAGACAACTATTTAAACAAAAAAAATGTTTGATGCGGTCGTTGTAAACGTAACAGGTTTTACAACTCCCTAGGCAGAGTACCTAATCGTTGTACTGTCGTATAGCAAGGACTCAGGGGTTGTTATCGTTCTCTAGGGGAATAGTGTCTGAAGGGTAGAACTAAACCTAACTAAGATCTAAGAGTTTGAGAGAAGATTATTTTTGTATTTTTATGTTTTTATGAAAGCAAGTAAAATTTAGGTTTTGAGAGGTGGGTTTTTATTTAAACTAATTAAACTAATAATTAAAGTAAACTAATTATAGTGGAAACTGTTGGAAATCGTTATCTAAATAACCTAATATTACATTAATATTAAACGAGATACGCAGCAGATATAGATCACATATAGCATAAATAATTAACACATAAAAAAACATAAACATAAATAAGGTAACATACCTTTAGCAACCAAGCTAGTGTCAAATCGAAGACACTTCGAGTACACGCACGTATGTAATAACGTGAGAACCAAACACTACTTCTAGTTACTAAAATAAATAACCTATACGTGTATCCACACTACACGTCAAATGATGTCACCCGAATGCTAGTTCTTGACCAACAAACAAGTGAACACCAATATAGCAAAACATAAAGAAAACCCTAAGATGGGTGTTTCTTTTTGCGTTGACCAAGAGAGGAGAGAAGAGAGGGATAAGAATTATGAGCTCTAGGATCCTCCTTATATAAAAGATGAATTTAAGGTTTGTCTAAAATGCATATCTTGGAGGAAAAGATAGCTCAAAACCCAACCCATACCCCTCCTTGGGCTATGGTCGGTCGAACCAAGGGAAAACAACCCTTGGTGTTGACTTTTTGACCTTTCCAATATTTATGATTAATTACATTTATATACCCATTAATTAAAAAGCCTTTATAGTTAATTATCCATAACGAACTAATTAACGACCGTTAGTGTACTTTCATTAAACCATATATTAATATAAATAATAAATATACAAATATATTATTATAAACACTAATAGAGTGATATCTAAGTGTAAACGTATATGACCCAGTAGGCCTACGTATTTCCAGCTGTATAAATATCTGTATGACATGAGCACAAACCAACATCTCCCACTTGCGAATGTCTTTGTCATATAATATAACATACTAACATTGACGAATAGTTTAGCAACGTCATCAATGCTCCCAGAAATACCTGAGTATGTAGTTTTGGTAAACAGCTCAGCCTTCTATGGTTTTAGTCAGTCCTATCCTTTTGTTTCAGATACAATGTTAAATATGGATATGGATCAATAGTCATTCCATAGTTTAACGATTATGTTTCTCGCATCTGTATTGATTCAGATCATCAAATGTAAAAAGAATCATCTTTACTACACTTTGGGCATGACCATGCAAATATCTGATCAACCTAACGAGGGGCCCAGTAAGTATCTTACTCCCACTCAAGTGGAGGAACAAATCTTATTTTGACTACAAGTGTCTGTCATGTACTTCAAAACATTTCTAAAAATAGCCTTATGACTACCTTTTAACAGCATAGTGGTAGACTATATTCAAGAAATGCTATCCATACATGCAAAACCTGCTTGCATCTCAAGTTTAAGGATAAACATGACTTTTACCATGTGTGTAATGCACCCAATGACGCCGATCCATAAAGTGATTAACATATGTGGGGTATCCAATATTCAACCATATTGAATAACATGTGAAGTTGGCAGAATCATCTTTACATATTCTCTAGAATACGACCAAAAACATTTACGTTATATTAACAATACTCTCATATTGTCAACTGGTAATGGACATAGCTTTAGAATGCTACAAGTCATTCATGGATATAAACATACAAATATAGGACACAATTATTATGAAATGAAAACAATATACCACGTAAATTAATTCATTTAATCGTTTAACATCCCATTATCTAAATACTAACTAATACATCACATATTTACATGAGACTTCTAGCAGGAACAATTCCAATCATCATAGCATGTTCATAATGCTTATCGTACGATATTAGTTTTGTAAATGGATTAGATACGTTGTCATCTGTGTGAACTTTCTTAAGGACAATCTCACGTTCTTGAATTACTTCATGAATGTAGTGATATTTCCTCTGAAAATGTCTAGCTCCCTTCAAAATACTAGGATCATTGGCGATCGCTATTGTAGGCTTATTTTTACATAGCATGTCTATGGGTCTTTTATTCGATGGCACGACACCTCCAAGTCCATCAATAAATTTCCTCATCCAGAGGGCTTCCATTGATGCTTCAGCAGTAGCAATGTACTCAGCTTTTGTAGAAGACATAGCAGTAGTGCTTTGCTTAGTACTCTTTGAGTCTACGGCTCCACCATTAAGTACGAACACATATCCTGTTTAGGATTTGGTATCATCCTTATCTGTCTAAAAACTAGCATCAGCATAACAAGATACTTTTAGCTCAGCTTCAGGTTTTACCCCATATACAAGAACCAAATCTTTAGTATTCCTCAGATACTTAAGAATAGCTTTAACAGCAATCTAGTGAATCTCACCAGGATTTTGCTGAAAATGACTACACAAATTTTGCGCAAAGGCAACATCAGGTCTAGTACATCTGACCGCATACATTATTGAACTTATAGGCAAAGCATAAGGAACTCTTTGAATATGTTTTACCTCACTAGGTATTTTAGCACCTTAGGACTTTCTATAGTCAGGCTTTTCTATCATTAGCATATACCCTTTTCTTGGACTTTTCTATCCAAAATCTCTTTAGGATTTTCTCTAGATAAACACTTTGACTAAGATCAATCAACCACTTAGATCTATCACATATGATCTTGATTCCAAGGTGTATGCTGATTCTTCTAAGTCTTTCATAGAAAAACACTTACAAAGCTAAGATTTAACTTCTTGCAGCATTGTAACATTATTTCCCATGAGTAATATTTCATCGACATACAAGATTAGGAATGCAACATTACTCCCACTAGCTTTGAGATATACACACGGCTCATCGGGATTTTCAGTAAAACTAATCTTCTTGATTTCTACATCAAATCTTTTATTCTAACTTCTAGATGCTTGCTTCAATCCAAAAATGGAACATTGAAGTTTGCATACTTTGTTGGGATATTTTGGATACATAAACCCCTCAGGTTGCACCATATATACGTCCTCGCTTAGGTGACCATGCAGAAAGGTGGTTTTGACATCCATTTGCCAAATCCCATAGTCATAGAATGCGATAATGGCTAAAAGAATCCTTATAGCTTTAATGTCTGCAACAGGAGAGACGGTTTCCCCAAAATCTACACCGTAGGTTTGGGTATAGCCTTTTGCTACAAGACGAGCTTTAAAGGTGTGTACATTGCCATCCATGTCATTCTTTTTCTTGAAAATCCATTTACTCCCAACAGTTTGACCATTAGGAGGAAGATCAACCAAAAGCCAGACTTGGTTATCTTTCATAGATTGAATTTATGTATTCATAGCTTCAAGCTATTTGTCAAATTTAGGATCTGATAATGTAGCTTTATAATTAGGTGGTTCATTAAGATTCGCTAACACATATTCCTCAACATCAAGATAGAAGCCATATCTATCTAATGCTTAAGGTATCCTTGTGGATCTACGAATAGGAACTTCAACATTTTAGGGCTCAACCTCGATAGGCGCGACCTCATTATGTATTTTGCTAGTATTTTTAGAAGGTTGTGTATCTTCTTCTTGAATTAATTCAAGTCCTCTATAACTCCCACTCGATTTGAGAAGTCTATGACTCCCACTCGCTTCTTATACCATGAGGCTATTCTCAAAGAACTTAGTTTTTTGAGCAACAAAAATCTTGTTGTCGAGTGGATAGTAGAAGTAGTAACCCATCATTTCCTTTGGGAATCCTACAAAGATACACTTAATGGATCTAGGATTAAGTTTGTCAGGTGCTTCTCGTTTCACGAGTGCCTCACAACCAAAAACCCTTAAGTAGGACAACTTGGAAGCTTTCTTGTGCCATATTTCATAAGGCATCCTATCAACCTTCTTGGTTGGAACTATATTGAGAATGCGATTTGCAGACTCGAGAGCATATCCCCAAAAGGATCTTGGCAGAGTTTTTAGATTCATCATGGATCGATCCATAGCAAGTAAAGTTTGACTCCTCCTCTCAGACACCCTGTTATGTTGTGGTGTATAAGGTGGAGTAAGTTGGGATACAATACCACAACTTTTCATGTGATTAACAAACTCAGGACTCAGGTATTCGCCTCCTTAATCGGATTAACTCGCCTTTATCTTTTTATCGAGTTGATTTTTAACTTCATTTTAAAAGACCTTAAATGTTTCAAACACCACATCTTTATGTTTCATCAAGTACACATAACCATAACGGCTGAAATCATCCGTAAAGGTGATGAAGTAACTAGCACCTTCTCTTGACACAGTTCTAAAAGGGCCACACACATCAGTGTGTATAAGTCCTAATAGATCCTTAACTCTTTCCACTTGATATGGAAAAGGCTTGTGCCCTATCTTCCCAGATATACAAGACTTACATTTCTCAAGTGATTCATCATGAGTGGGTTGCAATATCCCATCACACTGAAGCTTGTCTATGCATTTCTTGTTTATATGACCAAGACGACAATGCCATAGATAAGAAGAGTCCAACGCATATTTGGCTCTTTTGTTACTAACATTTAACATAAAACTAACATTTGGATAAGGATTATGCATATCTATTTCATAAATATCATCCCTTGGAACTGCATTAAAATAAAACACATTATCTTTCGAAACAGAAATACCATAATTTGTAAATGTATGAATATAACCGTTATTAGCCAAACAGAAAATTGAAACAACACCTCTAGTAACAGAATAGTGCAAAATGACAGTTGTCTAGTACATTTATTAAACCACTAGGAAGAATTAAATCAAAACTTCTAATAGCTTCAACGGCTGCACGCATTCCATTGCCCATGTCAGACTTAAAGCTCCATGTTTTAACTTCCTACTTTCTCTAAGACCCTGCAAGGTATTACAGATATGAGTACCATAACTCGTATCATATACCCAAGTCTTATTAGGAAAAGCATAGAGTTCTATAGTGAAGATACCTGAAGTACTAGCCACGCTAGCATTCTTTCTCTTCTTCAACTCAGCTTGGTAGGACGGATAATTTCTCCTCTAATGACCCACCTCCTTGTAGTGGTAGCAGACAGAGTCCTTTGCCAGATTATCTCTCTTAGGCGCCGGTGGGATCTTGGGCTTGGGAGCATAAGCAAGCTTATTCTTTGCCTTGTCCTTACCCTTTGCCCATCGTGGTTTTTTCTTGTCCTTTTGGATCTTGATCTCCCATATAGCTAACACAGCGGGAGTTTTAGCCTTCTTTGGAGTATCTTTCTCATGGAGTTTCAGCATAGCATGCAATTCAGCTATTGTCTTCCCCATGCTATGCATGTTATAGTTCTGAATGAACTAAACATAGTCCTTGTTGAGAGAGTTCAAAATAAGACTCACACCAAGTTTATTTGGCATAGCATAGCCTAGGTGTTCCAGTGTGTCCAAGTAGCTCTTCATCTTCAAGAGTTAGGAGCTTACTGATTGACCTTCCTCCTGGTTACAAGCGTGGAATGCTTTAACTGTTTCAAACAGTTCCTGTTTAGCCTGCTCTTCGAACATGGTTTTCAGTTCTTTCAGCATGTCATATGCATTGTATTTCTCCAAAGTCCTTTAAAGATTTGGAGACATACTTGATAGCATAAGACATGCAACCTCTTTCTCAAGATTGACAATCTCATAGTACTTGTTAATAGTGTCAGGGTCATCAGTTTCAGGATCAGGAGCGGGTCCAGTAGGCTGTTCCACAAACTTTATCTTTTTCTCATACCTGAGAACAATCCTTAGATTGCGATACCAGTTTGTGAATTTCGAACCGTTAAGTTTCTCTGTTAGCAGAATCGACCTGATAGTCGTATTGTTTGTGTTTTGGGCAGCAACAGCCATCTACAAAACAATTAAAAGTTTAGAAAATATTAGTATTTTCGATAATAATCTCTTATAAAATTAACTACCCATGTTAAAAAAATTAACAATTAATTTTACCAAGATTCTAAGATCCAACTTGATGTTCTACCATTAATGCAGTTGATCTACTAGAATGGTAAACTCAAAAGGTAATCAGCGTGTGATAATTCCAACATGTGCAAATGTTAGCCTTTATGGGGCACAAGACATTGTAATCCAGAATTACAATGTCAAGTAGCATGTTTAACCCCATCGTATGCCTCGGGTCAAAGTTCTAAACAACCATATTCGATATAAGTCGTCCAATATAAAATCAGTAATTTTACAGTCTCGGGTCTGACCATATGATTGTTATATTACCTTGTTTGCAAATTTACCTAAAACTATTTTAGAGTAAAAATGCAACTCAAGTGATTTCATACTTGGATGGCAAATGACTTAATTTTAGGGTAAAATTTAATAAAAACAATATTACTAAAGTTTGTTTAAAAAAGCCTACATACAATCTTATAACACTAGTTATTTTTAAAACATTTCCATTTTCATTTTAAAACTTTTCTATAAATAGAAATCCCTACATTTTATAAATCACATGCCATTTATAAAATTAGGGTTGCCATGTTCACAACATTTTCAAGTATAAGTGTTCTTAATACGTATAAGGTTAATTCCCCACGGGAAATAATCAAACACTAGTAACGATTACGACATACATAAAATATTGTTTAAAACGGTTTATGTAAAATTTATGTATATAGTCCATGATTTAGCAAAGTGTACATATTGATATATGATACAATAAACATTTTAATCATGTAATTTTAGTCCATATTAATTTTGAAAATCATTTTTGCATAATTATATAAAAAACGCCACTATATAAAACATGCAAAACATATTTACCAATTTTAATCATACTAAACAAGAATCATGTACGCAATTAAAGCATTTATTCAAAAAAAGTCTTCCCTACTATTACAATTAATCAAATAATTCACGTAAGATTCTTATGCATACAAAACCACACGCATGCATACATATATATTAAGCTTAATAACCATGGGTTACATGCATGTAATCCATGATTGACAATTTATTGCAAGATAAATAAGCAACAATATATATAAAAAATTTAAAACGCAAATATAATCCTAATAAGCGAATTAGAAATCATGTAAAAATTTGTCCATATTTTATTTCCATATTTATGTGACCAATTAGGGCAAATATTATTTCACTAAATAATTTTCTAAAATATTATCCACATAAAATCAAGAAAATAACACATATTTAGGCGACATTTTATACATGTTATTTACGTTTTTATGTAATTACTACGCTATATGAGATGGCTTGTGATGCCATTGTTGAAAATCGTTATCTAAATAACCTATTATTACACTAATATTAAACGAGCTACACAACGGATATAGATCACACATAGCATAAATAATTAACACATAAAAAAACATAAACATAAATAAGGTAACATACCTTTAGCAACCAAGCTAGTGTCGAATCGATGACACTTCGAGTACATGCACGTGTGTAATAACGTGCGAACCAAACACTACTTCTAGTTACTAAAATAAATAACCTCTACGTGTATCCACACTACACATCAAACGATATCACCCGAATGCTAGTTCTTGACCAACGAACAAGTGAACACCAATAATAGCAAAACACAAAGAAAACCCTAAGATGGGAGTTTGTTTGCGTCGACCAGGAGAGGAGAGGAGAGAAGAGAGGGATAAGAATTATGAGCTCTAGGATCCTCCTTATATAGTATATAAATTTAGGGTTTACCTAAAATATATATCTTGGAGGAAAAGATAGCTCAAAGCCCAACCCATACCCCTCCTTGGGCTATGGTCGGTCAAACCAAGAGAAAACACCCCTTGGTGTTGACTTTTTGACTTTTTCAATATTTATGGTTAATTATATTTAATTACCCATTAATTAAAAAGCCTTTGTAGTTAATTATTAATAACGAACTAATTAACGTCCGTTAGTGTTCTTTCATCAAACCATATATTAATATAAATAATAAATATACCAATATATTATTATAAACATTAATAGAATGATATCTAAGTGTAAACATGTGTGACCTCATAAGCCCACGTATTTCTAGCTGTATAAATATCTGTATGACATGAGCACAAACCAACAGAAACTTATATGGTAAACGAACGTATTTACTTAATCACGCACTACTCCTTAGTTTGCTTCTCCTAATCCTATTGCTTTGTCACACTTATGATGATCTGTGTAAGTATTTCCTATGTCATGAACAGATTACACGAATCCGTCGTCTATGTAATATTCCGTAAAGGCAACGCACATGTAAGGTAGTATGAAGACTATTACAAGGCCCCTAAGAGTACATTACATGCCTTAAAACACTTAAGAGGGATCAACCATATTAGGAGTAAGGTAGTATGAAGACTGTTACCAATGATATCCTTTCTACACACTTGTGTTTTCCTAGATGTCTATGCTAATGTAATATTTTATAGCTAGTTTCCTAGAGCCTAACGCGCACATCCATCATAAGAAGCAATATTAAAAGGATCTACAAACTAAGTTTCATGCAATCATAAGTAAATACTAATGGATCTAGCCTAACATGTTAAATAGAAGCGAAGAACAAGAATCAATAACACATAGACATATTGAAAGATTAAAGGATAAATGACTGCACTTGATTAAAATATGTGTTCAAGGCTGATACAAGAGGGATTTTAGGCCCTAAGAACGCCTAAAAGCTGCTACACTCGAACTATAATGTTTAGGGTTTGTCTCCCACAAGTTACACACACAAACCCTAAAAACGTAGGTATAAATATAGGAATTGAGTCGCGACGGTGTCACCAAAATCCTAACGCACATTCTGACGCCAATGCTTGTAACTTCTGAGTGTTTCTTTGAGGCGGTTACGTTCTGACGCCGTCACATAACTTCTGACACCATCGCTTGTAAGTTCTGACGGCGTCGCTAGGAATTGCGACGCCGTCTCCAGGCACTATACGCACATTTTTGAAACCACTTCGTGTAAAGTTGTAATCTTGTCTTGTTTCTTTCCAAATTGAGTTCAAGTCACGTGTATTTCCTCCAAGAGCTTCCCAAATGCTAAAAACACAAAAAGGAACGATTAAGCACATATTTTAAGCATATTTTCATGATTTATGGGGTTAAATGACTCCGAAAAAGTGTATAAAATGACACCTCATCAATGTCATACAATCAAAGAATAGAATAAAACTTGGCCTTTTGGTAGAATGAAAGGGTATTAACAACACGACTTACCCTTTTTTTCTTAGTTACATTCTAACTAAACCGATAACAAGTCTGAAATTACTCTTTAGAGTTGATAATAACATTGATTTCTAATCTAAGAATCGCCCGCTGAATTTTGATAGTGTGTCTCATGCTCATTTCAAGGTTATTGAGTTTCCTCAATGATAAAGCATCGTATGCTTCCCCAAAACTGCTTCGGATGACATGAATCGTTTGAGTCAATGGAAGATTTTAATAATGCAGTGACTCCATAAACCAATTCTGCAGCTGAGATTTTAGAACTGTAGCCAAGTAACAGCAAGAAGCCGGTAATAAAATTCGTTGAGTCACTTTACCTCCTTCTCCGCCATGTCCATTATGTGATGCCAACACAAAACACATACCTGCAACCAAAGTGTAGCGGGATCAGGGACGGAGCCAGAACCATATATGACTGAGTGCACAATTTTTTTATTGTAATATAATAGAGTTAAAAAGTGAATTTGAACAAATATTTAATTAAAACAATAAGACTAAAAACACATTTCGATTCATTGGTGCATTTATGATACATTTGAGAAAAATCGTTGTTTTTTTCAAAAATTAACACTTCATCGAAAAAATTCATAGGTGTCTCGGGCACCCGCGAGACACCCTCTGGCTTCGTCCCTGAGCGGGATCAAAAGTGACCACGGTGTAATTCGAAAGCTCACTGCCACCATGAAAGATATACCCGAACTGCTTAGTATAGTCAAATTATTTTAAATGCCTCTAGCTATTCACAGAAACTAAACTAGTTTTATTGCAACCACTTTTGAACTAAAACCCTTAAGCCATTAGACTATCGGTTTAATTATAACCCAACACAAATAAATAGTCTGATCACTTTCAAAACACCATGCCCATCATAACAGAAATCATATCCGATCAACAAGTGGTGCCACGTCAAAAAGTCACTACTACAAAAAAGACCATTTAGACCGGTTCAAAACGGATTTTAGACCGGTTACACAGGGGGTCTAAAAGGGGGGAGGTCTAAAAGAGTGTTAACCTAAAGACCGGTTCATGCACCGGTCTAAAAGATGTGTTTTAAGACCGGTTGATTTGTGTATTAAGACAGGTTCATACACCGGTCTAAAAGAGTCTATAAGACCGGTGTTTATCATATAAACCGGTCTGTATGTGGTTTTTTTAAATAAAAAAAACAGGCTGTTTGGGACTGCTTAATTAAATAGCTGCAATTAAGGGAATATTACTGTTTGGCATTGTCTGTTGAAATTAATGTCTGTAAAGGGGCTGTGTGGGATTGCTTATAAAAAATGCTTACATTCTAAGCAGTTTTAATTAGCAACCCAAGCAGAGACCCACTACATGTAGTATTCTCAACAGGTAACACAAACTCATCCCCATCGCAGCAGTTTAATTAAGCATTCCCAAACAGCCTGTATGAGCCAAAGTAAGCAATTGATTATTTAAAGTTGTCTAAATAGGCAATCTTAAACATCTGTTATAAGCCGTTGGACATAAACATTACAAAACATCCTTTATACAGCTTCAAACATCTCTTAACTTGTTTGTAGTTGTCTTGCTTTTAAGAGGAAAGAGACGAGTTCCTGCACCACCGCCAAGTATGATTGCGGCTGCATTTTTCGGATAATCTGGAATAAGAAAAAATAAAAGTCAACCGTAAAAACATGTTCATGATCGTTACCAAAAGTATGCAGATGCATGAGATTCATGTTTTTGAACATTAAAGAAATTTTATAGTATAGACACTTAATTTAGCCAAAATTTATGTAAAGTTTATGACATGCACTTACAAGAATAACCAAAATATAATAAAGCATACATTATTTTCCAATTGCTATTGTTGTTTTACAACTACAAGTCCATATAAACTGTCATCTCCATTAGAATATTTCCCAATTTCTGAGGCAAATGAAAAAGAACAGACGTAAATGATTTTTTGTATCTTTCATCAACTGAATAATAACTCATTAACCTTACACGATACTTATCGGCTTATCGCATAGAACCAATCTATCAGATGGCTAATATAAAACTGCTAGTCCATAATAAATGCTTAGCCTAACGAATAAAGTGACTAGAGCCACGGAAATATCCTAATCAACTAAAAGGAGTGTCCAACTTGCTGCTTATAGACATTATAAACGCAGTTACTGTAAACGCACCAAAAAGAAACACAATATACCATTATATAGTTCATTTGTTCTAAGGAGTGTTTGGGATTAATTATCTATAAGTACTTGCCGGCTCAATAAGCATTTTATATAATGAAGCTAGGACAACTTTTATGTTCAATGTTTAATTAAGTGCTATATAAGCAAATAGCAAATTAGAAACCACATACTAGTTAGTAGCGAGCATAAGCTTACTGAAACACCTCATTATTCTAAACTATCTTGATTATATTCTGAGTGTGCCTATATATCACTATACATCTTCATAACCATTAATAGGTTTCTTTAAAATAAAAAAACAAAGAATATCTAAGAGTAAAACAACAAATAGTTTTCCACATTCCCATTTTATCATGTTATCAAACTTGTACCAATAATGAATAATCCTTTCTAATATTCAACTATAAATCCCATCTGTTAGTTCAAAAGATAAACTCCAATAAGTGGTTGTTGTATGGCCTAAGCATATAACATTATAACCATGTGTAAACATAGTGAGATTTTACAAACAGAACATTAGATACCACAAAACTAAAAAAAATAGTTGTATCAATCTGATATACACATTTGGGGCAATTTTAAGCCAAGGTTCATTCATAAACAAACAAATCTAGCACCTTAACAAACCAAATCAGCCGTTTGTTCAAGATAAACAATTTTAAACCTAGAGAACGAATTTTCCCCAAATCATAAACTTTACTATGCAATGATAAATACAAAAATTTACCCATAAACCATTATAGAAATTTAGCAGCATTATCTGTTGGCTCACCATCTCCATACCTACAAAACTATTCAATTAGGAGGTATTCATTAACCACCTGCCACATCTTTTACATTTATAATAACACCTTAATTATACCAGATTCCAAAATGTATCAAAATGAGCAACTTTAATTATACCAGATTCCAAAAATATCAAACCATACAAAGCTAAACCCCTTGTTTAACTGGTTCAGAAGCGATGTTTGTTTTCATTAATGCTATATTTAAATGTTCCATACAAAACGTTTACCAAACATCATTTTTAATTAGTACATGTTATAAATAGAGTCTTAAATATTTAAACGATTATCATTCAATATCAAAGTACCTTTAATCGTGTCCACTCCTCATGAATTGCTGAATCAAGTAATAGTCTTCTTGCCTGCAAGATTTTTCAAGAACCCAAAATAGAAGTCAAAATACAAGCGGATAACAAACACATCATTGCTTACCAAAACACATCATTGGTGTACAAACCATCTTAATTATAATCCAACTGTACCTAAAATACCACTTTACACATTCGTAACCATCAAATCTTTCCTCTAAAATAAAACAAAAACATTCAATGAAGATCAACTACTTGATGGAACAAATATAAAAAAAACATCACAAAATCAAAATTGCAACATATATAAAGTTAATTAAGATATCGAGATATCTCACTTTTAGGGGTTTACAATGGCAGGTGAATGTAGTGGTTTTGGGACGGATCTGATGGTGGTGGTCAGGTGCAGAGGCGTTCGTGGTGGTGTAGGTGATGGCGGCTGGTGCTTTGGCTAGTTAGGGTTTGGTGGTAGTTACTAGTGTAGATGGAGAGAAAAAATTGTGACTATTAATTGAAGATTTTGAAGAAAAGGGAAATTAAAAGGGGACCCTGCGCATGGACGCGGTTTTTACCCATATTGATATCGCGACACTCACATTCACATAGTTGTCTTTAAAGACCTACTGTTTTGATTGTAATCCGGCCCAAATGATTTCTTGTAATTAGAACCCCGTTGTCTTGATTGTGTGAGACCGGCTTAAAATACTTTTTAAGACGCTGAGCGTCCTGTAGAAAGGTCTTTATATGATGGGTCTATAAAAGTGCTTTTTTGTAGTAGGGAGTGGAGCGTTCGCTCGTGCCTTCTAAAAAAGTGGTGCCGCGAACCAAAAGCAAGTCACGTCAGCAAAGGAAACGCAAAAAACGAGCAACCGAAGACATTTGTGGCCTCCCGTTGGCACCACATTTCTGGTGCCGTTGGCCAACTTTTTTTTTTTTACATAAAATATAAGATTTAGGTTCATTTATATACAAAGTTTTTTGTAGATACTAGGGGGCCAATCTCCACTCTTCATCTTCATCTTAATTTAATAGATAAGATTAAACCCAAAATTATTTTCAACCTTTTTTTCAAATCTTAATATATCTCAAACCGTTAATCGTCAAACGAAAAAAAAATACCATCACGACGAGCATTTAATTATCTTTCTATAGATATCCTTTTTGATATACTTTCGACAAAAAAAAATTCAAGTTTTTTTTCACATTTTTTCACCCTTTTTCAAGGTTTTTTCACCTTTTCACTTTTTTTCCACGTTTTTTCACTTTGATTTTTTTTTTGAACGGCAATTTTATTAAACACTAGCAAGGAGCTAGATCAACAACAAACAATATAAGGGTTTTTAAGCCAATCGTCCCATTTGATCGATGCTTTACATCGATATTTAAACCAATAAAAAGAGCTAGAGACTAAATTATCAAAGATCAAGACCTTTTCCGGAATCTTCGTATCAAATAAAATCTTATTCCGAAAATTCCACATAACCCACCACAAGCCGTAATAGATCCCTTCGATAATAACTTTGATGTTTGATCGAATCCGGGTAGACACGAGCCAAGAACGCCACTCCTCATATGAATTAACCTCCATATACTCCACATTCCACCATGAAGAAATCTTTCTCATAACCTGTCTAACCACATTGCATTGAAAGAACACATGACTTGTCGTTTCGACACCCATTTTACAAATGGGACAATCAATAGAATCAATATCCATGCCGCGACGAGATATGTTAAAACGAGTAGGAAGAGCATTAGATTTAACTTTCCAAGCCAGAATATTAACCTTGATAGGCACGGATTTGACCCACCTTGTCGACAAACTCTCCTCCTGGAACCGGTTGTCGTCTAACGTCTTGCGAATCGAAGCAACCGAAAATGAGCCATCATTCTCCAGCGACCATATGTACCTGTCAACACGAGGCACCAACGAGATTGTTTTCATGATCTCCGCCATAGAATCAAACTGTGTCTGTTCAATACCACTCCTCGCATTTCTTCTGAAGGTAGTAACTAAGCTTGGCGCCTTTAACTTTGAACTCACTGAAATATTTTTGTCAAGTTCCAAGGCATAAACACGAGGAAACAACCTCTTTAACACTCCACCTTCGTACCATTTATCAAGCCAAAAACGAGAATCCTCACCATTTCCCAGCTTTAATTTGATAAAATCGTGAATATTTATTCCTTGTGCTTGTATCACCTTCACCTCCTGGACGATTGTAGTCCAACAGGTCCGAGCAGCCGAAGCACCAACTTTATCTAAACTCCCGTCCTCCCCATATAAAAAAAAATCCCCTTTTTTTCTTCTTTTTTCACATTTTTTTTGACTTTTTCTCGTTGAAACTTGCATGAGAATCATATATGATATTTAGATTTATTGTTAAATCATATATGATGTTAGTGTTAAATCATATATGATATTAAGGGGCGCTTGGTTTGAAACAAGGAATAGAAATGAAAAAGATAATAGGAATACAATGAAGTGTTATGCTATTATTGTTTTTGCTTGGTTCATATAAAGCGCACACACTTTTACATGCATATTAGAAAACTTATTATAAAATTATAGTTGCAATCATTTGTGACTAGATTTTTTTTCATGTTAAACAACAAAATTCACATTTTACTACTAAAATCTTTGCACCTATATTTAAAAAAATCATATAATAAATTTATGCAAACCCAATGACGAACTTTAAAATTATCTACGAAACCTATATGCATGTATTAATATATAAAGTGAAACTCACTTGACATTAACTTGTGTCACAATATACAAGGAATTTTGAACATAATAAATAGTATTATATCAGTAATCGTGAATATTTAATTTTTGTGAGTAAGTTTAATAAATTACAAAAATAAATAAATAATTTAAAAATATTGAAATAAATGGATGAGATCATGGAGGTGGTGGGATAATCAAAACCATAACCCTCAATTTGTTGAGTAATGATTTGATTACCCTATTTCGGGTAATTCTCCATTCTATTGTTTTAAACCAAGCTTAGTTAATTATTGTCTTTCCCATTCTCTACCCCTTAATCCTCTTAACCAAGCATGCCCTTAGTGTTATGTCATATATGATATTAGTGCTATGTCATATATGATATTTAATTTTAGTGTTAAATCATATATGATATTAGTGTTATATCATATATGATTTTAGTGTTAAATCACATTAATCAAATGTTAGTGTTAAATCATATGTGATATTTAATGCAAATTTCAACAACGGAAAAAAACGAGAAAAAAACGTGAAAAACGGAAAAAACGAAAAAAAAAACTTTTTCACGAAAAAACGTAAAAAAAAGCGTGAAAAACGTGAAAAATCTGAAAAAAAGGTGGAAAAAAAAGGTGAAAAAGACGTGAAAAAAACGTAATTTTTTTTTGTCGAAAGTATATCAAAGTAGATATCTATAGAAAGATAATTAAATGCTCGTCGTGATGGTATATTTTTTTTGCTTAACGATTAACGGTTTAGGAGATATTTAAATTTTAAAAAATGGGTGAAATAATTAAATGCTTTTAATCACAACCATTGATTTCTTTTTAGATGGATGGTGTGGATGAGTCCCCTAGTATCCAACCTTTTTTTGGTATTCACTATAACTCTCCTCAAAATATAATACACACTATATAATTAAAACAAACTTTAAAAAACCTAATATAAAGGACCAATACTGTCAATACTGTCAAAAAAATATAATTCATTGGACCTAAACCTAATATAAAATATAAAGGACCAATACTGTGAATGTGTAAAACAACAAGGTTTTAAAAAAATAAAAAAAAATATTTTTTGTATCATCTTCTTCCTAAACACACAAACTCAAACACAAACTCACACACACATAAACTTACACTCAAACACAAAAACACACACTCAAACACACATAAATACCCACATAAACACAAAAAAAAAAAAATTTGAGAACGGCGTGGGCTGGTATTAACGGCGCGAGACCGAACGGCGCGAGCAACGGAGTCGTGCGCCATTCATTCGGCTCGCGCCGTTCTTTGGCGCAGGCGTAAAACGCCACCGTTCCCACAGCTCTAACACACCAAATCAGTAAATTAGAATATCAATATAGCATTGCAATATTTTGTTTGGCATTGTGTTTCTAATCTTATTTCTTTATATATAAGTTGTGAAAAAAATCATTTTTCACGAAGTTTGGCAAAAGAATTTTTGTCTATTAGTTTCACAGCGTTGCTACTTGGTAAACCTTATTAGTGGAGAGTACACATATCAAAAATCAAAATAAAGCAATTCAATAAACATATATCAAAAACGTGAAAAACATTTAGTTACATGTCATATCTTGCATCTCCTGCTTAATTGTCTCCAAAAAACTCAAGAGGTGAACAAATAAGTGCTACTTTGGCAACCGGTTACATACATGTGTTGCCATAATTAGTTTTTCCTGGCAGTATTTAAGGCCGAATAGTTTGGGTAATCAATGTCATATTAGCTTTAAAAACTAATTATCTAAGGGGAGAAATAAAATAGTCCAACTTATTATTTTATCCTAATTTGATATATACTAACATTTCATATATGAAAGTTTCCTCTGTTTTGCACAAAAAATATAGATACACTACAAAAAAAGGGGCATTTAGTGACACAATTTTTAATGACACAAAAAAAAAGTGTAAGTGAAAGTACATATTTACTTACACTTTTCCAAAAAATGTAAGTATTAGTTTAGTTTTGCTCACACTTTTTAAAAAGTGTGAGCAAAAGTGTGATTATTTACCCACACTTTACATAA
>BQNB010023076.1:0-58068 GCA_026074375.1 Tanacetum coccineum | reverse complement strand
CAGATTGAACCCCTCCCCCTTTATCATTAGTTTAGGTTTAACTTAGGTTTAACATAAATTAGATTAAATTAGTACTAACATAGATAATTAAATACTGATAAAATAGATATTAACACTCTGGCTCTTATTGATCGACACCCTACTTGCCAACGAAGCTGCATCTGATTGGGTACACTGCCCGTTAGTGTTGTTTTTAGGTAAAGTCGGCAAAATATAAATAGTAAAACTTGATACATATATTACCTACTCACAACGACACAACAAGTTTTTAGCACCGCTGCCGGGGAGTGAAGTTGTTTAATTCTTGTTTATTAGTGTTTTAGTTTAGATTTAGTTTAGCTTAGATTAATTTGCAAATTTGTATGTTTGTATCCGTGTGTTGTTTTCTGCATTGTATATTTTTACATATTGTTGTGTTTGTGTGTTTTTCTGCATTATTAAAATCCGCTGTAATTTTCTGAGTTTAAAACTCAATACGGCGTCTTCATATCTATTGGATACGGCTTATAAATTTTTCTAAACCAATACAATGTATTCGACTTTAATCATCAATTCGGCGCATCCAGTTTCACTGAATACGACGTATCAATCTATTTGACATTTTGCTGTGTTCGTAGCAAACTTATTACATGAAATTGACGACCCTAACATTACCATGGAAGAGTACATTCAACTTATGGCTGATAAAGCTTATAAGCGCGGCCAGATGTTTGATTGAGAAACTGCTACGTACGGTAAAATTTATGATGATAGTGACCTCTTCAAATATTTTGAAGCAGATTTCCCAGCTATCATCTACAATTATGCATTGGCATATGACCCGAAAGTCTCGTCTAAACCCACTGTAAGTCCTCATAACGCCATTAAAGTTGAATTTGATTTTAAAATATCATTTTCCGAATCCGATGATGAAGATTACACATTTATATATGACAAAAATTCGTCTTCTTATAAGTTAATTTTTGTCAATGATTTAAAATCGGATACGGGCAATGATATTGATGAAATCAATGTTAAATTACCCTCGGAGGACATTTCTATCAAACCATTGGATAGTCAAGAGTTTGATAAAACCATTGAAACAAATCAAGAGTTTGATAAAACCATTGAAACAAATCATGACACACCGTGTAAATCTTTCTCTACAAAATATTTTGTCATAATGATTAACGGAATGATTCAAAAACATTTTCACAAAGGGATGCTAAAGTGTCTCCATCGAGTTTTAAATTTATAAACAAGAATTACCGGTTTAACTAAGAACACATTCGGGCAAGTATACCCTACTCATTTGTAGTATAGTGATTGGTAAATTTATCTGTCCAAAGCCATTACCTGATGTTAATAAATTAAACCCATGTTGGTGCCTATGCACATAGGTCAAATGAGTCTTTTGAAACAAGTTCATATACATCTAATAAAATTTTCAAAACTGGAAATTTTTAATCAAGGAATTAAATCTTAATATCATGACTTGTAATTATATTAAAAAAGGGATGTCATTCATTTTCCTAATCAAGAATTGTAGTTGCCATTTAGGCATTCCCGTTCGATTCGTATACCCTGAAATTGGTTTTATAAGGATGAGAGTAAATTGGGGCTAAGTCTACCTTAAAACTTTTTTGTAATCACAAAAGTTGCTTGCCCTGGAGACAACCCGGAATGTATTTTTCAATTTTGATGGCGTCCTAATCTTCTCAGAACTGTCTATAACGGAATATCCAAACCCCATGATACAGTGAATTGAATATCATGGAACGTTATCCAGTCTTATTTTCAGCACAGTCTATACGACGTATTCATTAAATGAATACAGCGTATACATGTATCAATACGACGTATCCTGGGGAATGGATACGGCGTATCGATTTCCTGTACATTTTTAGGTTTTTATTTCGAGTCTAACCAAACGAATACACGAAGATAGAATTGCATTTGTTTTCTGAGAATTTATACAGGACGTCGTGAAAGAAAATCGATGAATATTGGTAGAGAATTTACAAATCTGAAGATCTTAAAGTGTTGGAGTCTTGAAACTTAAAGGCGGCTGTTCAACACACAATCTTGTTCAATGAACCGCAAATTAGAAAATTGGTAAAGGAGAAGGTATTGTGTGATGGTTAGATAGTAGGTGTTCAACCGAGCAAATATCAAGGGAGTTTCTCATTCTAATTCTTTTTAATTCTCGTATTTAATGTTTTACATATACAACGAGGACGTTGTATAATTCAAGTGGGGGATGGAATTAGAATGTTTACTTGTCCTATTTTTCACAATAAAAAGCTTAAGTTATGCTCAAATTTAAAAAAATTACAAGCATACTTTTGTAAAATTACTTGTTACATAACCCGCACACAATAACCCTTGTTAGATATTGTGAGAATTAACCTTTTCGTTTCCAATATTTACCTAAATTCCACAAAATATGAGTGTGCCGGTGATGTAGTAGACTTTAGAACTTGGCTTGGTATATCACTCGAGACCACAATAATGAGTATTATGGATTTAATTGGAGTAACTTGTTTAAATTGGTAAATCTTAGGATTACAACCAAATCGCCTATACATGTTGTTTATTAACTAACTACACCGGTTAGTTAACCTCCCGTTTAAACCCTTTTCCACTCTCATCTTTAGAGTGATGATTGATCCGTCCAAATTAACACACACACACACACGCCCACACACACACACACACACACACACACACACACACACACAAAACACACACATATATATATATATATATATATATATATATATATATATGTAATAATAAGGAAGATAACAATTATAGTATAGTTAAGTATTTTCCGTCGGGTTAAAGAAATTCACTTTTAACCAAAGTAATATCTCTAAAACCTCCCGGGTCGTTTATTCCCCAACGAAGTGCGAATTGAAAATCGGTTAAGTCCGTGATCGCGCGTTTTGAATGGTTTTAAAAGATTTTTGATTTTGTTTTCTAAATCTACTAAAGGGAAAAGCATATAAAAAACACGCTAAGTTATACTAATTATAAATCTAAGATTAAATCTATGAGATTATACAAAAAAAATGATCTAAAAATATAAATGACTAATATGCTTGCTAAGTGACGTGAAATATTCATTAAGTGCGGGCTTAAAGAAATTAAATGACAAATAAAATGCTTAAAAATAAATGACAAGAAATTAAATTGCATTAAAAATAAATGACGAAATGTAAATCGAAAAGAAAATACTAATGACTAATTATTTTTTAAATCTTTTTAAACCCGCACCTAAATTCCAAATCACTAATCACTTAGCAAACACAAGATATCAACTCACTACTCATAAATATAAAATAAGCATAGCAAAACATTATTAAACTAAGCTACACTAATTAATTGAAAAGGGATAGAAAATCGAACCGAATTAAAGACCCGCAATTAAACGAAAACCACCCGATTTATTTAACTAAAACAACTAATCAAAGTCGGTCTAGCTAAATAAACCCGTAAGCGCCTCGCCTCATGATTATAAAACCCGTTGCTTAAAATCATAAAATTCAATAAAACAATAAAACTGTTAATAGTAAAACAGTTATAAATGCAATTTCTATTACTTATTCTCACTAGAAATCAACAATATAACAACCACACGATGCCTCAAAGTTAACATGAACAAACGGCGCCCAAGAATCAATTCCCTAATTTCCAAAAGTGAGTCCAATTCCAATCACAAAGCCCATGTAAATTTAGCAAACCAAACGCACAATTTTAACTGGAATGGAGGTTTAAGCAATAGTCTAACATGAATTTTTTTTATAAGCTAATCAATTCTCGTTTTACTTAACTAAATAAAATGCAAAAATCACAAGCTAACCACAATTAGTCAATCGAAATAATCTCAAGCTAATGGAAATGAACCAAAATGAATTTCTAAATGGGACGACTTTAGAAAAAAAAATAGAATACTTACTAACCGTAAATCGCAAACTTAATAAGCCATGTAAACTGGATGAACGAAATAGGCGTTTTAAACTAGATGAACTCGAAATCAACCATTTAAGCTAAACGGAATAAAGCTAAACCGAGATCTATACATATTAAGCCTATTCGTGATAAATTAAGCATTTAACTATTTGATTAAGCAAACTAGAAACAGCAACAAGTAACTAGAATAAACTATAAGCATTTAGACTATTAAAATGATGAATCGAATAAGCACATAAGCTCATAAAAATTGGATCTAACACTTTAAGATCAAGTTAAAACGAAAAAACTATGTAGAAGCTAATTAAAACAGAAAATAAGAGCTTTTGACACAATAAAAACGGAATAAGCACATAAATAAGCTAAACTCGAGCTTATTAGAGCTTATTATTTCAAAAAGTGAATAAAACTTTTAGAAAATGATTCGAATGAGCTTAAAAGGCTTATAGGAGTCATTTAATAAAAAATTTAATAGCTTTTGAAAATAATAAGATGAGTAAATAAGCAGAAATTTCAGCTTATAGAATAAGCACACGAAAAGGAGAAGTATCCGAAAGATTAAACACCAAATAAGCAAACCGTGATTTATATTCAACTTTAAACCAAATCTATTACATTATATTAAAGAGCTTGAGACAAGAGCTGAGTACAATAAGCATAAAAACTAAAATAAGCAATTACAAAAAAGAAATAAGCTAAAAATATCTAAACTAAACTAAGAAAAAATGAAAGAAAAAAAACTCCATTTAGTGAGGGGGTGGCGAGTTGCTTTATATGGGGTGAGAGGGGCTGTTTTTGTAAATTTTGAACCAATCATGAGATGAATGAGGAGCCAATCATTGGCCATATTTCAACGTCACACGGATTGTTGAATTACAAGAAATGATCCAACCGCTTGTTAAACGCCACGTGTACCCTCTCATCAGCTTATTATTAACGCAGACATATTGACCACTCGATCATATTTGCAGTGCACAATTTTGAGATGAAATTCACTTCTTTCCTCGCCACGTGTAGCTTTCACATTCGTCCAAATATTAGCTAGTGCTCACTCACGTGAGAGGGCTTGAATTATTTAGAAACTCACGTGATCTGATCATTACTTATATTCCCTTGTAAAAAAATGTATTCATTTTGAGAATGATAAAGCTATGCCACGTGTTTTTGTCTCACTTGCTCTCCCTATGCTCAGTGCGTGGTCATGTGACCTTTTTGATTTAATTCTTCGCACGTGAGATACATGAGATAAACAATTCTCATTTCATATTTCAAAATGAATTAGCCCTTTTATTATTATTTTTGTTGGGCCTTAGTTGGACTTTTGCAAACTTGGGCTGGTCTGGCCCGTTAAGTGGGTTACGGGCTGGCTCAACAAATTCTGAAGGCACCGCTGGACTCGTTTTTCCGCGCTCTTTCCATTCTCATGTCCGGTTTTTTGCCCATTTTGTCTTTGATTTTGTCCATTTCTTTAATATCCGTACCTGCATATACACAAACACAAAAAACAAGCATATATTTGCCATTTTCATTATGCTTTTGGTTATTTATGGTCGTTTTTCAAGGTAAAAGATATGTATAAAATAGCGAATACCAATGATTCACTTTTCCATACTCAGCTTAAAAACAAGATCATTGTCAAATACAAGTCATGATACTAACACTACTCATAGATACTAATTGTGTACTTACTTTTCCTCCCTTATTTCCTAATTTTGTATCTCAAGATTTTATTTAAGTCATATACCCGAAGGCTCTTTAAGACTTTTATTTCGATACTTATTAATTCCAAAAATAAAGCGGGACGGTTAAAAATAAAGTTTAGCTTCCACCCTTATCCTTGAAAACCGATGAAGTGAACAAAATTTTGGCTTTTGTTGCTTTTGCCTTAATTCATGTCCATATTTAACCCCCCCCAAGCTCTTTAAACACATAAATCAAGTAATATTATTTACACCATATACCCTTAGGCTCTTTAAGGTGCAAACAACTAAGCAACATAATCACTAATTTTATAAGTACCATATACCCTAAGGCTCTTTAAGGTACAAATAATTTCATGATTAGTATTACTTTTGCCATATACCCTAAGGCTCTTTAAGGCAAAAAAAAAGTAATAAAATGATTAACTTTACTCATACCATATACCCTCAAGGCTCGTTAAGTATAAGTAAAAAAGCAATAAACATGAAGTGCATATATAAAGCCAAAATTCGAATCATCGACAATCCAAATGAAAGGAAGTTACGATGAAATAAATTGAACCGTGACAACCTTATTAATTAAACTTTTATGCATATAAGTGATAACAAGCTAATGGAGAAAAAAGCCACAATAAATACTTATAACTGAAAGAAAAAACCAACTATTCTACGTTTAATACATGACTTAAATCAACTCTATCATTTCTTTCTCCAGATCTTCGCCAATTAAAATACACGAAGAAAGAGACTCGCGAATGCTTAGCCTAGCGAATTTAGATCGACACTTTTAAAAACAGGTCACAATAGACGGCAACAATCTTATTTCTAATAACATCCTAGCTCGGCAATAATGATAAGCCTAGCATAAGACAGCAACAAACTCGATTTAAACATTAAGGAAAAAAGCTAAGGTATAAAACCGGTCGGATCAAAATTAATTTCTCGTTCTCACTTTTATTTGTGACAAAACACTTATTACATCACTTTATTCCAACATTAATCACTTTTTTATTGCACAAAATTTTAAATTTTTTGCTATTTTTCACATAAATCACATATTTTTGGTGGAAAAACGGGTTACGTGAGAACAACGGCTGCAGGTATAATCAAATTGATAGATTCCCCCCCATACTAAAACTAACAACTTTCCTCAATGAGAACGGTCACCCCCATAACTAATTTTCAAGGTATAAGATCAGTATTAATGTCTCTACGCAAATCTAAAGCCGTTTATTAAGTATGCTAAAGATAAACGTTAATCGATAAGATTAGGATATTGGATTCCCTAAATGAAGCTGAGGATATGAAGCTCGAATAAATGGACAAAACCATGAGCACGAGAATCTTCAAAATTCGGGTAATCCTAGACATAAAATCACAAAACACAAAACACGAGAAAGGAAAGAGGCGAGCCCTGTCACATTATTTGTTAGAAAATAGATAAGAAGATAGAAACGCTTGTTTTTGTTAACCGATCCACGACTTAGACTCGGAACCCAGAATTTAAGTTGTCCATGGTGAAGCAAATGGAAAAAGAAAAGTCCAATCAGGCTTCATCATGTATGGATAAACATTAAAGCACATGAAAGTTCCATCCCGATGAGATGCCACTGGCTCTAAGTGGAGATGCCGGGGTCAAAATGGTACTTACACTCCCGGTGGAGCAAGATAAAGGAGAAACCTCGGGGTAGGTGAGAAACGGGAGAAAAGTCCGAATGACAAATGTGAAGGAATCATCATCTTTAACATTTTGAGAAAAATCAATCTCACTTCCCCTTTGGTCATCATTAAGCTCATTAAAATTATCAATCACGGGAGCATCGGGCTCAAAATGTAAGCAAATCTCAACATCCGGTGGTTTCGGAGGAGGACGAGGAAATGACAGATCATCAAAATAAAATGATTCAAACTCGGGAATCTCCAAAAGAGAATCATTTGAATTATCAATGCTAATCAACCCCTCCTGACCGGGCTCAATCTCAAAAAGAAACGAATCATACTCGGGAAGAGAGTAATAGCAGGAGTCAGTGGTAACTGCCAATTTCTCGTCTCTTCCGTATGATCGCTAAAAGTATCGAATTCGGGTAAAGAGTTATGAGAAAGAAAAGTATCAGACTCCTCAAAGAATGAACCACTATCCGTGACGGAGATAGGGACTGAGGAGGGAAACTTGAACATATGATCAGGAGTAGGATTGTTTTTCAAAGATTCGATATTAGTAATAAGACGATGGACGTTTAATAATTTCTCACGAAGAATAACGTCTTGGATTTAAAGAATATCTTCTAAATCAAACTCTTTTTCTTCTTGGTCGACATCATTTACCTCTTCTAAGCTAACATACTTGATGTCCTCAAAATCATTGTCATCACTCGAAGTATCATCATCGTTGGAATCGGATAAAATCTCAGAATGATCGTTTATTTTACATCCAAAAGTAAAAAGAATTCAGTCACAAATGGAGCACATCACACGTATCGTCGGAATAACCACCGATACTCACTTGGATTCGGGACAAAAAGGTTCTCAACACATAACTTTATTACTTCTCCGATTCCGTTGCCAGAAATAGTTCAAGATGCTCCGTCCCCCATACTTAGATCGTTATAGGGTTCCTCGATCGGTAAGACGGGTGTGATTGTAGAAGAAAATTTCTTGAGATATTCTTGAGTTTGAATAGAATACTCATCGTTATCATCACAAATAGATTGAATACGTCGTGAAACAGCAAGAGACTTTTCTTCCATTAAAATGCGCTCCTTTTTCCGTATCTCGATGCCTAAACCATTATAATCTTGCAAGAGCTGGCCAATCTTAATCTCACAAGCTCTTTCATATTCATCATCAATCTTCTCACCTCGAAATCTTTTATAGCTTAAATAATTCGATATACCCTTAATCTCGTCATCGACCATTAGCTGCTCACGCATCATTTCCTCGATACTCATATTCTCCTTTTTCATTCTTCGATCTTCTTTTATTTCTTCAAGCTCTTCTCGTATTTACGCAGGTCTTGTATAATTCCTTGATGAATCGAACGGAGTCCTGCGGGGGTTGTGGTTTGGTCAAACCCGTAAGAAATCATACTCGGATTAGGGTTCATAGTAAAGTCCATTGAATCGTTGACAATTGATAATCATAGTGAGGACCCCCGCAATAAGCACAACAAAGATATTGTGGTGAAGTTAGTGGAAAATTATTATCAAAATTTTGATCGAAACAAGGGTCCGGATAAGAGTTAAACGGAACTTGTGTTGGACAATCGTAACCAAAATGAGCATCATTTCCACATAACTCACAAATAATCGTCTCGTATCGGGGTTGTGAAGAGCAGTCGGAAAAATATTGAGAATTATCGAAAGAATTCGGATTACATCGTGGACAAAATGAACCGACAAATTGCTCTCCACACCCGTAGCAAGGTTGATAAAATGAAGACATGTCGAAGAATTAATCGAATAAGAGGGTAAAGAGAATAAGAATAAATGAGTAAGAGGATCGAGAAGAATATTTATAGATTTTTCAAATAATACATAAGGAAAAATAAGAAAGAAAAATATTTTTGGATTTTTATTTTTAAGATAAAAGGAAAATATTTTTGGGTTTTTTTATAAAGGAAAAGGAAAAATAAAAATAAAATAAGAAGAAAAATATTTTTGGATTTTTATATTTTTAACTATTTTTATATAAGAAAATATTTACAAATGAAAGCAATTAACTTCACGGGGAAGGATCTTCAAAAACACTAATCTTTGAACGAAACGCGAAAATCGTACTCATGTAAGTAGATGAAGGGGGTTTGGTAGTTTGTGTGGTCAAATATATACGATAATAAAACAGAAAAACAAAAAAATCAAAAAACAGAAAAAGTAAAAAAGTAAAAAGGTTATATTGCTGTCACTATCCCCGACATAATAACGGCGCCAAAAATTTGATCCCGCCAAAATAACACACAACACATATATATATATAATATATATATATATATATATAATATAAAATATAATAATATATATAAATATACGTATAATAAGGGAAGTTACAATTATAGTAAGATAAGTTATTTTCCGTCGGGTAAAGAATTCCACTTTTAAACCAAAGTAATATCTCTAAAAAAAACCATCCCGAGTTGTTTATATCCCTAACGAGTACAATTTGAAATTGTTTAAGTCGTGATCCGCGCGTTTGAAATGGTATTTAAAAATTTTTGATTTTGTTTTCTAAATCTACTAAAGGGAAAAGCATATAAAAAACACGCTAAGTTATACTAATTATAAATCTAAGATTAAATCTATGAGATTATACAAAAAAAATGATCTAAAAATATAAATGACTAATATGCTTGCTAAGTGACGTGAAATATTCATTAAGTGCGGGCTTAAAGAAATTAAATGACAAATAAAATGCTTAAAAATAAATGACAAGAAATTAAATTGCATTAAAAATAAATGACGAAATGTAAATCGAAAAAAATACTAATGACTAATTATTTTTTAAATCTTTTTAAACCCGCACCTAAATTTCAAATCACTAATCACTTAGCAAACACAAGATATCTACTCACTTCTCATAACAATAAAATAAGCATAGCAAAACATTATTAAACTAAGCTACACTAATTAATTGAAAAGGGATAGAAAATTGAACCGAATTGAAGACCCGCAATTAAACGAAAACCACCCGATTTATTTAACTAAAACAACTAATCAAAGTCGGTCTAGCTAAATAAACCCGTAAGCTCCTCGCCTCATGAGTAGACCGGTGCCAAAAATCACAAATTCAATAAACTAAAAACTGTTAATAGTAAAACAGTTATAATGCTATTTCTATTACTTATTCTCTACTTGAAATCAACAATTAACAAACCACACGAGGCCCAAATTAACTCGAACCAAACGGCCCAAGATCAATTCCTAATTTCCAAAAGTGAGTCCAATTTCAATCACAAAGCCCATGTAAATTTAGCAAACCAAACGCACAGATTAACTGGAATGGAGGTTTAAGCACTAGTCTAACATGAATTTTTTTATAAGCTAATCAATTCTCGTTTTACTTAACTAAATAAAATGCAAAAATCACAAGCTAACCACAATTAGTCAATCGAAATAATCACAAGCTAACGGAAATGAACCAAAATGAATTTCTAAATGGGACGAATTTAGAAAAAAAATAGAATACTTACTAACCGCAAATCGTAAACTTAATAAGCCATGTAAACTGGATGAATGAAATAGGCGTTTTAAACTAGATAAACTTGAAATCAACCATTTAAGCTAAACGAAATAAAGCTAAACCGAGATCTATACATATTAAGCCTATTCGTGATAAATTAAGCATTTAACTATTTGATTAAGCAAACTAGAAACAGCAACAAGTAACTAGAATAAACTATAAGCATTTAGACTATTAAAATGATGAATCGAATAAGCACATAAGCTCATAAAAATTGGATCTAACACTTTAAGATCAAGTTAAAATGAAAAAAACTATGTAGAAGCTAATTAAAACAGAAAATAAGAGCTTTTGACACAATAAAAACGGAATAAGCACATAAATAAGCTAAACTCGAGCTTATTAGAGCTTATTGTTGGGAATTATGTTTTCCTAACTTAGTACCGACAATATTAATAGTTAGTACTGATAGTTATAGTTAGTACTTGACAGTACAAAATGTTAAGTATTGATCAGTTAGTTTGTACCGATAGTCGAAATATAGTTAGTACCTGAGGTTTAAGAGATATGTATGAGATATTTTAGGAAAAGATATGTATTATCTTTTACGCGTTTTGTAAGCCTGTTAGGGTTTATCCTTGGTCTATAAAAGGATCCCTCTTGGCATAGTTAGAGACACGAGCTCAATACATCTCATACAAATCATATCTCATAGTTAGTAATCTGTAATCACTCAAAGCAGATTAATAGAAATTATTATTTAGTTTTTCATTGTTCTTCTTAGTACTTGTGTTAAGATTCCGCATTAACACATAGTATTCATAGTCAGTGTTTCTACATAGTCAACTGTATTTATACATCTTGGCTATCATCCTTAATAGGCTGCAGAGATCTATTCAGTTTGGGACTCACAAGTGAATCAAGCCTATGAGAAACTCTGAGTAAGAAGAACAAACAAATCTAGTTATACATCTCCATCCTACAAAACTAAACATGTCTGGATCACAAGATGAAATTCCACCACCACCACCACCTCCACCATCATCACCACAAACACCAACACAACAAACTCCTCATACAGTATCAACCATCAAACTGCCTATTCTCAAAAAAGGAGAATATGATATATGGGCCATGAAAATGGAACATTATTTGGCCCATACAGACTATCCAATCTGGGAGGTTATACAAAATGGGAATGGTCCTGTATCAATCACTACAGATACACAAGGACAAATTAATGGTTTGGCCTCCTAGAATTGCAAAAGAAATTGTAGCCGAAGAAAGAGAGAGAGAAAAGCCAAGGACCACTTTTGCTTATGGCACTACCAGAAGAATCATCTTGCCTAATTTCATAAGAATGACTGATGCAAAAGAGAATGTGAGATTGCCCCATCAAATCTAGAGATTTGGTCGGAAATATGAATCCAGAACAGATGCAGAAGTATATCTTGAAGGCAACAGTTTGAAGGATTCTCTGTATCCAACCAACTCAGAAGCTTTCACAAGGCTATGAAAAGGTCCAAATCTTCTGAGTTCAATTAGAGATTCATGGAGCAGGTGTATCCACTAAGGATGCAAATCAAAAATTCCTAAGATCTCTACCTTTCTGCCTGGTCACAGTTTCCTTAATAGAGGCAGAAAACCAGGAGTGGACAATCTCAGTTTTGATGATCTGTACAATAATCTAAGAGTATTTGAGAATGATGTAAAAGGCTCTACTGCATCATCTTCTAGCTCGCAAAATGTAGCATTTGTCTCTGAGAACACCAACAGTACTAATGATGTTAGTACCGCTTATAGTGTTTCCAATACTTTCTGTCAAATCCATAAGTATGAACAAACATCATCATACTCCTTGCTTGCTAATCAATCAAGTTGTCCTCAACTGGATCATGAGAACTTAGAACAACTTGATGAATATGACCTTGAAGAAATGGACTTGAAGTGGCAAATGGCCATGATCTCAATGATAATGAAAAAGTTTTACAAAAAGACAGGTAGAAAGCTATAGTTTGATGCAAAAGAACCAGTTGGCTTTGAATAAAACCAAAAGTGGAATGCTACAATGCCACAAGAAGGGTATTTTGCTAAGACGAGTGTAGAATCAAGGGAAATCAAGATAATAGGATGAGGGATGCATGGAACTTTGGAAATAAGGATGTGAGCAGAACTGGAAAGAAGGAGGACTCTAAAGTATTGGTGACCATTGATGGAGAAGGTATAGATTGGACCAGTCACTCAGAAGAATGATAAAATTAGCTTTGATGGCTTGTCAACAGCTCAGAATCCAGACTCAGAGGTAACATACTGTTCAAATAGTGTAAAGATTCTTTATGCTAACCTAAAAAACTGTATGATGCTCAGAGAGAACAACTTATGATGCAAGCATAGAAATAAAGGCATATTCGCAAGGTCTTAAAGAAAGTTGAAGCAACAGTTATTGCTCATGAACAAGGTAAAATTTGGGTATAAAAAACCAAAGATGAAAATTATGAAGATATATTTAAGATGATAAAACTCGATGTTCCTAACATACCATAAGAAAATTGCTAGCAAGAAGCTCAAAAGAAAAAGGAAGATTTAAAGGCAAAATAGAAAAATGGCATAACACTTCTAAGAGATCTTATGAACGCTTAATAAACCCAAATGAAGTGCTAATGATAGTTTGGGCTTGGTGTATGGGGATCAACAAGAATTGATGGTATTTTGACTATGAAAATGAAGTTTTTTACAAAGTGTTTTATAATGATAAAGAGAGTGAGTTAGAAGAAACAAAACCTTTTGTATGATAAGTTGTTACAAGGCTGGTGGAATGCATGCTGTACCCCCACCCATGACAGGGAATTATATGCCCTCTGGACCTGATATTGAAGTAGATTACTCATAGTTTACATATGGTCCAAAACAGACTCAACCTAGTGAAATCTGAATCCCAATCAAGTGAATTTGATACCTATGAATCTAACATTAGTACAGAAACCATCTGAATTAGTGTCTGAACCAGTTGTCAATGAATCTAATGTATAATGTCAACCTAAGGTCTGGTCTGATGCTCCTATCATTGAGGAGTATGAATCAGATATTGAAGATGAGTATGTGTCTATACGAACAAAAACAAACAAGAAACACCTAGTTTTGCTAACCAGCAATAAAAACTCTAGGGAAACTATTAAGGAATCAGATTCACACATACATATCAAAACCTAAAGTGACCAAGAAAGAGTTGGGTAGTGTTTACTGTAAGAGCCATGTTTTTGAACGTGGTAGTCTTAATCATTTTTAATCAGAGATTGTGATTTCATGAGAAGAGGAATGCTTAGAAAGCTGAGTTAAACAATGGGTGGAACAGAAAGTCTAGTCAAGAGGGAGAAAAAAAAAAATAAGGCCAATATGGAACTATGTGCAAAGAATAAAATAGAACAAAAACCAATTTGTTCCTATCAGTCAGCTACTAACTAGAAACTTGGCAAAATTCCCATTTAATACTGCAAGAGCTAGCCAGTACTAAAAATGTTTAGTACTGCTAGGCAAAGTTTTAACCGACATGCAGTACTAACAATACTATTATGAAGTTATATACAGTTTAAGCCCCTTGTGAATAGATAGAACCATCAAATGTTTTTCACAAAACTCATACACCATCATCAAAAGGCCTTCAAAAAGGACCACAGTACTTAGCACAACTTTTTCAAAACACAAAAAGTTAAACTGCTAAGGGAAATGTAGTTAGGCTGTTTGGGGGAAAAAAGGGAAACTGCTGATTAAGAGCCCTCAGCAGGTTGTAATTGGAGGACCACAAAGATACAAACTGCAAAATATCTCCAATACAATGGTGATCCATCTTAGAAACTTTGTACAAACCTTTCAAAGATCCACTAGGCAGACTCAAGCCCAAACAGGCTTGGGTCCCTAAGAGAATCTAATCTCTTTTATTTGATGTGCAGGATTATCCACATAGAGCTTTAAAGAATAAAGGAATTGTTGATAGTGGATGTTCCAGTACAAGACTAGGAAACCCGGCCTAAACCTCTTGCTGAATTTCAAGACTTTTATTGTGGCCCTATTGCTTTGGAGTAGTAAAAGGCTACATCAACTGGTAAAGGAAAAATAAAAACTGGAAATTAGATTTGAGTTTGTGTAACTTTGTGAAAGAACTTCAGCATTTCAATCTCTTTCTGTTCCACAATGGTTGACAAAAGAACAAGGTTTGTTTACACTGTCGTCGGAACGTCTTGTTTTGTCTCCTGAATTTAAGTTACATGAATGATGAAAATTTTCAATTATTATTTAATAATCCCCCAGACAAAAATAATATGTACAAACAGTTTCAATTTAGAGAACATTGTTCCTTCAGGAGGATTAGCTTGTTTAATTGCAAAGGCCACAATTGATGAATCTAACAAATGGCATAGGAGTTGGTCATGTTAACCTTCAAAACAAACTTAAACAAACAAGTAAAGGGAAACCTGTAAGAGGTTTACCTTCAAATAGAAATTTCAAAATGACCACACTTGTGTTGCTTGTCAGAAAGGAAAGCAACACAAGGCCTCCTGTAAGGCCAAATCAGTAAGCTCTATTAGCCACTCCTTACAACTTCTTCATATGGATTTGTTTGGACCTACATCTGTAAGGAGCTTAAACCATAAGACTTATTGCCTAGTTATCACTGATGATTTTAGCAGGTTTAGTTGGGTGTTTTTCTTAAGAACTAAGGATGAAACTAGTGGAATCCTTAAGGACTTTATAAGACAAATTGAGAACCAATTGAATCAAAAAGTTAAAAACTTTAATTGTGAATAATGGTAAAGAATTCAAGAACAAGGATGTTTATTGAGAATTCCTTGTGGAGTTCAAAAGGAGATCAAGAGGGAATATAGTAATGCCAGAACTCCACAACAAAATGGAGTTGCTGAAAGAAAGAACAGGACCCTTATTAAGGGCTGCTAGGACCATGCTTGCAGATTTATTTTTACCTAACACTTTTGTGGCTGAAGCATTTAGTATCTGCTTGTTATGTTTCTAAATAGGTAATATAGTGACCAATGCCTCAAATAAGACCACCTTATGAACAATGGCTGTTCTTGAATCAAGTCCAAGCACAATAGGTCACATATCTATGAAAACTGAAGGGAATGCCGAGTTTTCAAATCGATCATTGATTTTCTTACGCGAAGTTCCATTCATCATGCTCTCACTGTAAGTCCAGTTGTTTCTACTACATTTGTTGAACAGTTTTGGACGTCTGCTAAGTCCAAAATAATCAACAATGTTAGGCACATTACTGCCAAAGTAGCTGGCAAGCCTGGGTCTAGCTCTGAAGCATCAATAATAAGTAACTTCTTTTTGATGATGCAATGGGATATACTCACTACCTATTCAGGCCATCTTTGATGCTTATACAAGTTATGGGGTAAAGAGGGGGATTTAAATATCAGTGATAACATTTAACAAAGCATTGTTTTTTAGCCCCCAATGGAGGTTTTTATTTCATACAATGAATCATTGTATTAGTTCAAAAAGCACCTCTTGGGATCAAATTCCTACTAATATTGCCACTGCTGTTATTTGCTTAACATCTAATCAGAAGTATAATTTTTCTAAATTAATTTTTGATGGTATGCTTAGGCATTTAGATGCAAAGAAGAAGTTTGTAATGATACCCGACTTTTATTCTATCTTTTTAGATAAACAACTAGCTAATGTTACTTGACCTTTAGATCATTTTCATGTAAAATGCTTAGACTAGTAAAGTCTTTTCTTTCCAAAAGGTTAAAAAGGGTAAACATTTCAGGAATGTCACACTTTGTGTGCATCGCTAAGTAGGTACAGCAAACCAACTGAGGATGAGGGTGCCAATTCAGAAAGACCATCTGATGCACTACCTACACCCTCTCCTCCTCACTCTAGTGAAGTACCTGTTGAGCCACAGACTGACCCATCTCCTACTCAAACTAGTGAAGTACCTCTTGTGCCACAGACTGACCCATCTCCTACTCATACTATTAAAGTACCTGTTGAACTACAGACTGACCCATCCCCTAGACCTTCACCTTCTACTACCAGTCCTGATTCTAAATCCAGAAAGTTTTCAGGGGGAATCTTGGAGGTCCATTCTCCAGTGATAATTCCCTTTTCAGGGAATGAGGGTGAAATGACACTCCAAAGTGTCTATGATCTTTGTATCTCTTTATGTACACATGTTTCAGATCAAGCCAAGGAAATACAACACTTGAAGGCACAGATCAAAAAGCTCAAGAAGCAAGCTAAACCTGTAGTCAAACACCACAAAGCATAGATGAAGAGTGTCTCCTTGAAGCAAAGATTAGCAAGAAAGAGATCCTTAAAGAAACAATGGGTGCACAGAGAGTCTATATCCAAACAGGGGAGGAAGTTTGCCAAAGGTGAACCTACAGTCCATAAAGATCCACTATTGATGAATTCCTGAAGATTCCATTGGATTATTACATGGAAACTGAGGATTGCTCAAGGAGAGGGAGTAACAAGAGAGGAAGTGTAAGAAGAGAAGGAGAAATGGCAAGATGTACTTAGTACTGCTCAACAAAAGTTAGAAACTGACAATGCGAGAAAGTTAGTATTGACAATGAGACAAAGTATGTACTACTGACAGACCAATAATAGAACTCTGACCGATCCAAAGTTAGTACTGACAGGCAGAATGCTATACTGAAGAATCAAAATGAAAGGTACAGATAGCAAGCTAATGGTACAGAATGATCATACTCAAGAAGGAAGCTACTCAAACTACATCAACCACCTACATCAACAATATTAGAGATGATGAAACAATAGCTCCGGTTCTTCTCAATATGAGTCAATCCAAAGCAGTTTCAAGAAGAACAGGCGAAAGGGGTAGAGTTCAAGGATATTGAAGAAACTGACAGAACCTAGCTACTTTCAACAAGAATCACTTTGACATAAAATCCTCTTCCAAAGATTAGAACCAAAAGACAAAGGGAATAAAGAAAATAGCAAGAGGAGATGAATCTCGAAAGTGAATCGTAATGGTATTCCTGAAGCTGAGAAGAAGTTTAAACAGCTTGCCAGTGATGAAGAAATGGCTAGGAAAGTACAAGAAGAGTGGAAGATGAAGAGGAAGGAAACATATTAGCTGAAGAAGAAGCACAAATGAATGCACTCCAATAAAGAAATTAGATGACAAAAAGGCAAGAATTGAGGCTGATAAGAACTTCTTGCTGAGAAGCATCAAGAAGAAGAAAGAGAGCAATTAACACTAGAAAGAAAAGAGCAAAATTCCTTCATGACAGCAATTGTTGCTCAATGAGAAATTCCTTGCTCAACAAAGATCAGAAGCTATCAGGAACTGATATAGACCACCTAAAAGAAATCAACTGAGAAATCCAAATGATGACCTACTTAAAGCATGTATGAAACTCAAACATCTGATTTTTAAACCAAGAAGTTTTGAGAAAAACAAGCTCTGTATGAAAAGATTAAGATGTCCAGAATGAAGATTTCATTTCTATTAGGTATGCTAAGATGAAAGAACTATAAAAAAGATAAATGAAAAAAGGAATGATTCATCTAAGAATGAAATGGTCAAGGAGGAGGATAAAGAAGAAGAAGGTACTAAGAACAAAATGATCTAAACCCTTGTTTAGCTACTTAACCCAAGCTTACAACACTTGAAAACCCTAATTCCAAGCAAAACCCTAATCTTGAACCTTCTTGCTTTAACACTTGTAAACCCCAAACCAATCCTTCTAAACACCTAAGGACATCTTAGATATGTTGTAGGAATGTGTGTAAATGTTGTGGATAAATTTTGTATGGTTTGTTTGTGTGTTTTTTGTTGAGCCGTGGCCTAAAGGAGCAAAAAGGGAGAAGTTTTGTGTTTTTCACTAAGTAAAATGAGAGTGTATGTGTATACTTTCTAGTTGCTACCTTATATATCCTTAAGACTAGTCAAATGGACATAGGGAGGGTCTTAAGGAGGTCTTTGGTCAATGAGAAACATTAGGAGTGAAATGAGGAAGTCTTATGGTCTTTGTCTAGTAAAAGTCTTAAGGCTTAAATGAGAAAGGTTTGTACAATATCAAGTTGATAGAAAAATGTGATCTCTTCACTTATTTATTCACTAGATCCGGCCATAGAGAGATATAGGTGATGATATTTTGTAAATTTTGAGTATTGGGTACAATTGTGGGTATTTGTTGAAGCGTAGAAAAGTTTTGGTGGTTCCGGGAATGCCTAAACGTATTTTATCGTAAAACGTAAACACTTTACGTAACCAATAAAAATAAAATGACCAAAGTTAATAATTATCCTCAAAATAATTACTTAACACTTGCTTGATGTAAACATTTAATTGTTTGATGCCCGTTTACATTGAATGATAATTTTTAGCTTACACGATATAACTTAACGATTACGATTTAAAAGCAAACGTGTAAATGACCCTAAAACACAGGGTGTTATATCAATGATTGAGAATTTGGTTTGTAGGGCTTCAACATTCATCCCTTCTTCTGGAACTATGATCATTAACTGTTGTAGTTGTTCTTGAGACAGTTCATCTGATTCTTTATCTTTTGATTCTTCAGCTAGTTCTGATCCTTCTCCTATCTTTTGTCCCTTTGAACTTTCTTCACCAAGTTCTTCTTCTGAACTCCTCTTTGAACTTCCAGTTACAACTTTAGGAACTGTATCATCACTCTTCATTGAAGTAAAAGTATTTACCCTCTTCACTGTTGCTTCAAATAGAACTTTGATTTCTTCAAAAGAGTATCCTCTCAACTGCTGTAGTGTATGACTTCCCATATGCTTCATATAGTTACATATATAAGACCTTTGTTGAGCCTGTGTGAGAGGCATGTTCCTCCTTTGTTGAGCTCTTTGTTGGGCAAATTGCCTCTTTCTTTCATTTATAAGATCTACAAGCAATTTTGCTTTGTCAGCTTTAGAGTATCTTTCTCTTTCTTGTGCTTGTAACATGTGAGCTAACTCTTCATTTGCTTCAATTTGAGCTTGTATGTTATCTTATTCTTTAGGTTTGAAAGTGCTCACTTCTTTATGAATACTGGCAATCCTTTGCCTCTCTTCTTCTTCAAATTGTTCTTGTAATCTATGAGCTTCTTCAAACCCAAGCCTTTCTTGTTCTTATTGTATTTTAGTCTTGGTCTGTGTAGGCTCAGATTCCTCCATTATAACTTTACCCTTGTCTTTTCTTCTTGCTGCACTCCTTCTGATGTACACTAAACCTTCAGCAGCAACATCATCAACAGAAACACCAACAGTTTTAACTTTAGGGCTGGCAGTACTAATTTCTACACCAGCAGTATTAACTGGTACATTAGCAGTACCAACATCTTCAATAGTGGTAAACTCAAAATCAGCTTCCATTTCATGATCTTGCCTCCCCTGAGTCTATGCACACATTTGTACCATAGTAATTCCCTCATTATCATCAATTTGAGCAATCTTCCTCCCTTGTTTGGAAGGATCCTTTTGAGCCAAAATTTTTGTATCTGAATCTTCTTCCTCTGAGAGAACCAGTCTGCATTTTCTTCTTGACTTATTGAGCTTATCCTCCAACCTCTTGACCTTCTTGATAAGCTTGGTATAGGCAGCACCATACACTTTATTTGTCTGTTGTAGGTCAGTTTCCAAAGATACAACCCTATCTAACAATTTTGTAACAAGATCCATTAATTCATTATGTTGCATTTTGCCCCCATGATTCACCAGATCTTGTTGATTCACCATGATTCATTATGTTGCTCTGATACCACTTGTTGATCCCAACTCAGATCTTGCTAATCTTGTAAAAGGCTTAGTTGTATTAAATAGATTCATGAAAACTATGCTAAAAACTTTGTTAATACTAAAGAGTATGCGGAATCTACAATTTAATACTTAGAAGAATATCAATATAACAGTGATTTGTATGAACAATGCAGTAAACGGTATGAACAATGATATAATCAAAAAGCTCCAATATTATTTTGATGAATAATACGAGTACTTTGTCTAGTACTAGGGTTTACAACCTTGAAGCTATGAATGTGTCTATGATGTGATGATGTAAAACCATAACCTAGGATCTTCTTTTATACACCAAGGAGTCCTTTACAAGATAACTACAAATCTTCTAATATTATACAAGATATCAACATATCTTCTAACTATATAAGATATACATTGAATAAGTCCATACATATCACTAAACACGTCTTTATCTCTTCAATAGTCTTAATCTTCATGCAATAGTGTTAAGTCCTTCAGCAGTGTTAAGATAATACTGGCAGTATTAACTTTACTCTAGCAGTACTAACTGGTTAGTACTCTTAGTTATAACTCAAGCAGTACAAACTTTTGGCTTGGCAGTACAAAGTGTAAATTTTTAATTCCCAACAACTTGTCCTAATTTTCACAATAAAAAGCTTAATTTGTGCTTAAATTTAAAAAAAATCAAGCATACTTTTGTGAAATTACATGTTACATAACCCGCACACAATAACCCTTGTTAGATATTGTGAGGATTTAACCTTTTCGTTTCTAAATGTTTACCCAAATTCTACAAAATATGAGTGTGCCGGTGATGTGGTGCACTTTAGAACTTGGCTTGGTATATCATTCGAGACCACAATAATGAGTATTATGGATTTATTTGGAGTAACTCATTTAAATTGGTAAATCTTAGGATTACACCCAAATCGCCTTCACATGTTGCTTATTAACTAACTACACCGGTTAGTTAACCTCTCGTTAAACCCTTTTTCTACTCTCATGTTTAGAGTGATGATCCACTAGAAAAACCCGTAGAGCCAATCCTTTAGGAATTTACACCAACTATTTGTTTCGTTACACCATTACACCTTAACCTACCCTGTTAGATTAAGTTTAATTTACAGTTGCTAGTTTCTTAAAGTGTAAAGTTTGTATTTCCCGAGTCTTGTATCATTTTCTATCTTTGGTGCGGTTGGAAATTAGCACATTACAAATGGGAATGTATAATAGTAGTCAAAACTCATGTGATTTTACTACCGTCACAATTAATGGTGAATCCGAAGAACGAATGAACTATTGAAGAAATTATCCAGAATTATTATGATCATGAAGATGGTGAAACTACACCGAGATTTAAAGTATAGTTAGCAATTTTTTTTGTAAAAATGAGAAAAAAATACAAAAAAAGAGAAAGAAAGTTTGAAGATAATCGTTTCGCAAAGAGCATTACCGAAGGAATTACACGAAGGATCGATTATTGGTTGATACGTCTAAAATTATCAACGATGTAGAGTATTGTACAAAGTGGAAGACATCGCCACTTGCCTTGTAAAGTATGTAAAGTTTTGGGATGATTGGGAAGTTGACCGTTACAGGAAAGCCAACTTAGGTTGTTGTTTTTGATCTATGATCAAGACGTTGTAAATAGTCGTGTCTTTATGATGAAAACAGTCGGGAAATAAGTGTCTAGCAACTTGTATCTTAAGTCTTAATCTATTTGTTTCTTGATTTTATTTAATAACAATTTACTTCCCTCTCACCTGATGATTACCCGTTGGTTTTACGCGAATGAGGATTCATACGAACATGCATGCCTATCCCGGTGTTCTGGGTGTGTATGTAAGTCTTGTACCTTGTTGGTTTATGACTTTTGTTGAAAGTTAGAAGGTTCCTACCCTATATCATTCTTCATCCTAACCGTTGGTTAAATTCGAATAGGGATGTGATCGAACACACATGTCTATCCCGGCGTTCTGGGTGTGTATGTGTGCTTTAGCTGCCTTGTTGGAGTGGTACTTCTGGTTAAAGATTGTAGAATGATCAACCGTACGCCTTTCCATACAAAAAAACCCATATTTACTCTTATAAACTTGTTACTCCTTGGCTTTAGTGGTGGAGATGTGTATCTTTTCCAATCTTATGATAGAATACTCATCACGACCGAGCAATTGAGCGAATTAGTTACATGTTACCACATAGATTAGTTGAGTGATTTGAGTGTTTTCATCTTCCTATTTCGTGAGGTGTTTGGTGTGTACTTGTAATAGATCGAATAAGTGCTTTAACGGAAAATATATTTAGGGATACATTTTTATAAACTTCTAAAGGCTACTTGAGGGCAAGTAGGATTCAAGTGGGGGGGATAATTGATGACATCAAATAATTTCTATTTTATGGCATCATTTATCCCATGTTATTAACTCATTTTGTATAGTTATTGCAAAGAATTGTTACTTAATCGTTTATATTTGAGAATTGTAGTAATTATGGAGTAATTGGTGAAACTTAGCAAAAGGAGCGCATTCTGGAGCTTAAATGAAGATATTTTAAAGATTACTATTCTGAAGACCAATACGCCGTATCCATCAAGGAAGATACGACGTATCCGTGCCTGCACTCACCAAAGACCACTCAGGAATAAATATCAATACACCGTATCTAGAAGAGACTCAATATGCCGTATTCAAGATATAGAATCAATATAATATTCTGGAATATATCAAACGTGGTCCCTACTCCAAGAAATCTCTAATACGCCGTATCCAATACTTGGATACGCAGTATCCAATCGGCTTCCAGACCTTATAAATAGAAAACTCAAAAACGAGTTTAAGTGTGCTAAATCATATTCTCGATACCTAAACAACAAAAGTCAATTTTTAGAGGAGAAAAAGAGAAGAATAGGTCGAGAAACGTATTCAATTCCATAGGATACAATGTGTAATTCCATATACTTTAATAATCATTCAGTTTTTGGTATCATTCGTTAACTCGGTTAGTTTACCTTGGCTAAATAATTGCTCTTGTATTTATTATGACGTTTGAAAGCTAATACCTTTGGGTATTAGCCATTATTATGAAGATCGAAATGTTTGGTATTTGTTTATATTGATTTCTTGATTTATCGTTGAGTGCTTGTTTATGTTTATCAATTTATACTTGTTTCGCGCTTTTGTATGCGACCTATCATTCAACTGGATCTAGTGAAGCGTACCAAGCGGATCTAGAGTCCGGAATAGCTCTCCAGATAGTAATTTATACATCTAGAATCATAGTTACACAAATATTGTCCTTCTAAGTCTGTGTCTAGGATACGCTTTGGGCTTAACTAGTTAATTAGATATTGCCAATGGCTTATTGATCGTGTTGACTAGCAGGTGACCTAGATAATTCAACAAGTAACGTTCTAATTCCATTGGATAGTTGGACAAGTGGACTACTAATGTAAGTGGGTAAAGTCTCTATGAGCTAGGGTTTAACAAGATCACCATTGCTTTATTCCCGAAGATAGATTATAATCAGCAAATAAGGATGCTTTATGCGGATGCTTTAATTCTGATAGAATCAATGTGTCTAGGTCTTAAGATGATGTAACGCCTAAGTCTTAAGAATGATATGCCACCTCGAGAGAAGAAATCATTGCACTAAATAAACAAACCAACGTTCTAATCGAATTAATAATGGTTAATACAGTTTTCTTATATAAGGTTCGACCGCTCTTTTATCTTTTGTCTATTAGCTTGCGTAGGTAACAGTACCTTGAATTGATTGTAGTCACCAACCAAACCGTGCCAGTCTCTCAGGCTAAAAACCCCCCTTTTCCTGTTAGAATTAGGATTTAGACTGACATAGGTTTAGAATAAGTTAGAATTAACATAGACTAGATAACCAAGATATTAATTAAATTGATATATTTAACCTCGCTTCAAGTGTTCGACACCCTACTTACCACGAAACTACTACCGATCGGGTACACTGCCCGTTAAAGTGTTGTTTTTGGTTTAGTCGGCAAAATATAAATTTAAAACTTGAATCATCTTAAATATACCATACAATGACAGCACATCAGTGTGCAACATGATATTTACAAAATTCTTAAATAAACAAAAATGAAATTGCCATGTACCACACAAACTTTAATAGATCACTTGTAAAAGATTCACTCACCAACAGATTATTTTTAGTTGACGATCATATATGTGTATAGCATGAACAACTGATTGCATTATATTAAAATACTTGATTTTAAATTTATTCTAGATTAGCACATTCTTTCCGGTGTATTAGCTGGAAAAAACGCATAGGCTCATAAGCCCAAAAGTAAGCTTACGGGGGTGTTTGGATTAGATTATTTTGTTGACTCATACCGTGTTAAAAAAATACCATATTCTCACTTAAAAGGTAAATTGGGAGCCATACCATATTCTCACTTTAAAGTATATTTCTGGCACTTCACCATTGGGATGTTTATAAAATCGCTATAAATTTCCACACACAAACTAAATATTAAGCTATTGCAGATGAGGTTGAGTCGTGAATGAGACCAGAATTGCATCATCTTACTCTCGTTTTCGCAAGTAGAGCATACTTTGGTTTCTGAATTACCTGCTATTGTGACTTCCATATTTCTAGTGCAAGATTCACCTGGTCAGATATGGCAAAAGGATTCAAACGGTTACTAAATTTTGGAAGGAAAATTCACCATGTTGCTAACTTTAGATTATATATACTTGCTCTATTTATGCTTAAGAGAAGCTTCATTTTCGCTAAATCATTTTCTAACACAACCTTTCGTTACTCATTTTTGAGAGACCAACGATTTTCCTCTTCTATTCTAGCACTTTTTGATACTCCTTAAGAGCCATTTCCTGCAATTTAAACATGAAAAAGTTCATGAGTAAATCCTTATAAAATAATATTGACATCGACAGATCGCGTAATAACAATGAAAAAAGGCAAGTAATTTTTATGAAAGAAAAGCAATTGTCGGCCTCCTGGCGAAGAAAAATGCCAGAGTCAATACAAAATATAGTAACGGGAAGTACCCTTGTGATCTTCCTGATCTGAACCAAACCTATTACTGTTATGCACAAATTACCTAAAACTAATCATGTTTGGCGAATTTTAATCTCAGACAACAAATTAGATATTGTTAAATAAAAAGTATTTGGCTACGAACAAAAAATAGAATGATTATAGACTCGTAAAAGGGAATTATTAATACTAAAATCTTCTCTCGTTCTCTTTTATCAGTACCTTGAAAATCTGTTGCAATAGTGGATGGTTCGACCACCATATCTAGCCGTCCATATATCTCTTGCTTTATGTAACCTGATACAAATCCAACACGTCATTTTACTAAGCTAGGATCAGAGACCACAAATCTAAGGTGACATTTGGGATTGTATATTGCTTTTCTTCAACGCATTATGTATATGACCAACGGCAATGCACATTATTTGTCTTTTTCTTGTTTATCCATAAGAACAACAAAACCCCACCTACCTCAAAGTTAAAAAAAGTGTACGCAAATTTTGATCGAAACATAAGCAGTGTTTGCTGATTGGTTACTTGATGTTATGGCTTTGTCTAGTCTCTCGTCAACCTCTGCAACGGCCACTGATTTCTTAGCTATACGTATGTTTTATATAAAGGCAGTTGCACTGAATTGAAGTGTGCACTGTATTTTAATATTGAATATATGCATAGCCATCACTATTTATGAAATCCTTTTAGCGTTTTCCATCTGGTCTTTAATTGAAAAATGACCACAATCGCTATGAGTTTTATGATGTATGGTGGCTTTGCTTCTACTCTTAGGGGTTGAAAAGACGCATACGTAAGCCAGAAAAGGGGATGAATTTCTACCGATCTGAGGTTAGGGAGTATAGCCGATTGCAGAAATTTAACATAACCTTTTTTATTATGATTTAGCAAAGTTTAACCCATTGTGTGGCAAACTTCAAAAACTTTCAAAACATTAAATCAATACTAAATGCAGCTATTTCTTACATGTATGTTATTGCTTCCTGTTACGGCTACAAATTACTCTTCCTGAAAAACAATACCTCTGAGAATTTAGCTTCCACTACCCGACTTCTGAATCTCAAAAACCTGTACCACATCACATATCCAAGCCGAATATAATCATTAACCATATTCCCAAAATAAAAGATAAACAAAAATTACTTACCTTAACAAAGGTGATAAATTTAGGATCCTTGTTTACCACCAACTGCTAAACCTAAAACACGAATACACAGAATCAAGATTCAAAAAAATTCAATTAAATAGGGTAGGGTTTAAACCTACAAAATTAAACAGCCGTCATGAAATTAGGGTTCACAAACTTACAAAATAAACTGAGGATCTTAAATCTAAAAACACTATCTTTATCAAAACAAACGAATCCAAACCAATACCCCTAAATTTCATGTTCATCTAATAAAAACCCTAATTTTAACCTGAAAACTAATTAACAAAAAACTACCACAAACCCTTAAAATTATTACACCTCACTAAAAAAAACTTAGAAAAATGAGAAGTTAAATCTATCTTGATTAAAGAAACTATGATTGAAGAATTCAGAAAATTATAAACCCTAATTTTAATCCAGGTGGGTGAAAGGTTTGATAATGAATTTAGGGTGTGTGTGTGATTTTTTGGGTGGTGGATTTAGGGAAAGATGAAGCTGTACTGGATAGATAAAGAAAGAACACGTATGTGCCTGGTTAAAAAATTAAGGGAAGATACATGTTTTGTTCTCAAGTGATTACTGAATAAATAAAATATTGTATAAAACATTATAAAATGCACTACTATTCATTTTGTGAGTGGCATTAAGTCAACATTTAGAATAGAGAGTAATAACATCATCCAATTCGATGTATGCATGAACCAAACTAACAACATACAAAGATTTAATTTTCTTATAATACGAAGTGACATAGGGGGCCATCCATTTAATATGAATTGAAAGATGTGATTAACTGATGAGTAGGTTATATAAATAATAATATATAACATGTATCCCATGAAGTAACTTTTGGAGCTAATTTGTTACTGGTTATTTTGTATATTTTGCATTAAATTAGCTGTTATGCTTTTTAACTTTTTAAAAAGACACTCTTTTATGGCTTAAATTTAAAAAATGTTTTTGCTATTCATTTTTAATTTGTTTATTATATGTCAATGAGTTATATACGGGCACACTATTTTTTTACATGTTGTTGATAATAAAATGGTGAGTTATATTCATTTTACAATATGAGGTTATTTTTGTTAGTGCTCACTAATTTTATTCCATTCAGTTGTCTATCTTTATCAACCAATCAACATGTCCTAATGGTTTAATCCATTTAGTCGTAACAACCTAACATGACAATGTAATCGTAATGATCAATTACATTACTATGTTCATTCCATTACATCATTCATTCCATTACATCATTCATTCTATTGCTTCGTCATTACATTCTAGCCAACCAAACAAACCCTTAGGGGGAGATTGTTAGGATTAAAAAGTGTTAATTATTTAACAATGAATTAGTCTTGTAATAAATAGTATTATTAGTTTTATTTATTATATGATAAGTCTAAATTAGTCCAACTTAAGTAAATGTTGACCAAGTAGACAAAGTAGGAAGGTAAGAAGATTAGTATAAACACCCCATTAGTGTTAGGATTAAAAGAGTTATTCATTTGTATTCTCCCCTTTTCCTTCCCTTCTCTCTTTTATTGAAAATTGAAAATGTGTAAAAAGTAAACACTTTAGCCTCATATTTCTTACACTTAATGTTCCTTAATAATACTTATACAAACATGACATATAACAAAGTTGATGGTAGCCTGATCAGAAATCGATCTTGGAGTAAACACTTGAACCTTGCAATTGATCAAAAAGATCATCAATCCTCGGTAATGGATACCGGTTCTTCACAGTCAGCTTGTTCAGTTCACGATAGTCAATGCACATCCAAAAAGATCCATCTTTCTTTTTTACAAACAGAACTGGAGCTCCCCAAGGCGAGGAAAACCTGATAAATCCTTTGTCGGCCAGTTCTTACAATTGACTAGAAAGCTCTTGCATTTCTGATGGGGCTAGTCTATACAGTGCACGTGCCACTGGTGCCGCTCCAGGCACTAAGTCGATTTGGAATTTGACTTGTCTAGCCAGTGGGAGTCCAGGCAAGTCCTCAGGAAAGACTTCCGAAAAATCCTGAACAATTGGCACGTGTGACAATCGTCTATTTCAAGTTACCAACCATTAGAGTTGTTATAACGTCTTTGACTAAACTTACTTGTATTAAGTTATTTTGTGTTTGTCGGATCATTTTGGGCTTAAATTGTCTTTTTGTTTAACCTCGATTACGAATGTGCATTTGATCAACATTCCATATTTTCAGGTTACTATTTAACCTTGTACTTTTACTAGTTATTTTAATTTTGCGTAACTTAACTTTTACGGGTAACTGGATATGTTATCCCACGTACATTAAACATGAAACTAACTCTAGACTATGTTTAGTCTACATGTTTTATGTACTTTGATCATTCTGCATATATATTTTATATGTCGTATTTTTATTTTTCGTGATTACATAAACTTTGCACGTTTTACATTTTAGCTTTAGTATGCACCACATTTACACCATTAGCCATTTGTGTACACACTTAACATTATAATTATAAAAAAAAATTAAAGATAAAGAGGCAAATTTGTCACGTTATAATAGTCCTTAGTTTTAAATGTTAAAATATATATGTTACATAATATCTTTTTTTAAATCATATACGTGGTTTTGGAAAAGAGATGTGTAAGCATATTTGACATATGTTGGCATATTTGAGATGTGTAAGCAAGGGTATATTTTGGGAAATATAAAAGCATGTTGGGTTGTGTGTATTAAGGGGTGAGAAATGGCAAAGATAATCATTAATTATGATTGGTTTGCTATAATGGATTAGAGCATTACCCAAAAGTGAGAAATTAGCCATTACCTAACAAAATGGGGGTTAAGGTATTAATTACCCATTTAACTGTCTTCAGTACCTCCTTTTATTTCGGCACTTCTAAATTATTTTTCTTAATTTGCTTTTTACCTATTAAAGCTCACACTTATTACTAGTATGATACAATTAACAATGCTTTTTTTGTATACACGATGTAACAGTATATACTTTGAAGTATACACTAATCCAATACTATGTCTGCACATTTTTCTATACTACCTCTCGTGATATATATGTACATAACCAGTATTGGACAATATTTGATAAAAAATTTTATCATTCACGTAAATTTACTATGCGATACTGGTAAAATAAAAACAAATTTTTATATTTATTTAAATTTAAATTTTTGTGTTTTATGTCAAAATGAAACCAAAAAAAATCTACTTCCGATATAATTAATTAAAATTTTGTTTTAAACAATGACATGTGACATTTATTTTTGTGTTTTATGTCAAAATGAAACAAAAAAAATCTACTTCCGATATAAATAATTAAAGTTTTGTTTTAAACAATGACATGTGACATTTATGTATTTGTAGTATGAACCAAGCAACATCAATGATTACATAATATCCATTGCATTCTTTAGTATTCATATTACATTTCCCATTTCCATTGCCTCATTTTAACCAAGCATGCCCTAAGTCTCCTTGTATATGAGAAATAAAAGTCTTCTTGTATTTGAGAAATAAAAAGGTGTAACAAATAAAAATTCCAAGTTAATCTCCGGAAGTCTTGAGTTTTGATGAGTATTTTGGGCATGAAATTGAAGGTGTGAGTTTGATCTAAGAACACAAATTAGGTATGATTTTTTATTTAAGTTTTTTGATTATATGTATAGCTTTGATTTTATGTCCTTAACATGATGGTATTGTCAATTTATGATTAAGATAAAGATTAGTTATCCAGTTTGTGATGCTTGGTTCGGTTCTGTAAAAGTTCTAAAATGAGTTTTTCATTCCTGATATTAGAACAAATTAAATTGATTTAAATATAAATTCTTATATATGACCGTTAATCACACTAGTATATGCCAAAATTAAGTTTTATATGGAACAAGCTAATAAAATATTGATGTGAATCCGCTCCAAAAGCCGTCGCACGATTCTGCGTTTTTGGTGGAACAAAGGATCAAGGTTTAAGTTTTGTTATTGGATCACCAACTACATTTTGGGCTTATTTTGCGATTAGGGTGTTTTGAAATGATTTTTTAAGCCATGTGAGCTTTGTAGCTATTTCATTCACTTAAGCTAAGTGTTAAGTTTATATTTGTTTTTCTTAATGGTTGACAAGAGTTTAACCTTTCACAATTTTATGATTAAAATATATAAGTTAAGTGATGCGTACGTTTCTTATAAAATGTTAAGTTATAGCCGGTTGTAATTAGAAAGAAAAATGACATTTTTAATGGTATAGTTTGCAAGGACTCCGTATGTGTAGTTTTGAGAATTGTTTTGTAAATTAAAGACATGAGTTTTACGAATACGATTTGGACAAATAATGGACTGTTGATAAAAGACGGACCAAGGACATAAAATACAGGCTAGTGATGCAAATATGTCAAGAATTACTTATTATTAGGAATCACTAAACATGTAGGTTAAATTCACCAAGATTGTACATTACTTTTAGCGAGGCTTGGATTTAAGGTGAGTTCATGGCCCCTCTCTTTTAAATGTTTTATATGTTTTTGGGGTGGAATGCATGATCATTATTGTTTTATGAACTATTTTGGACTATTTGGACTTTGCGAACATTTCGGACTATTCGGACTATTTAGACATTTTTGACATTTTGAGCTATATTAGACTATTTAGACTATTTTTGAACAATCATAAATGCCTTTTGAGTATTCGCAAATCCACATTTTACTCTTCTTTATATTTGGAGAATATTGCATACTATGAATTGATTTTTAAATCTGTCATTTGCTATATTAAGACTTTGCGTATTATTTTATATATGCATTACTTTATTAAATTGAGGCTTCGCTTATTATCTTATGATATATGTGATTTGTATATTGTTGGACTTTGCATATTATATTTATAATATGTAAGACTTGGTTAATATTAAAGTTCACGTATTATATTTCTAATACGTGTGACTTTTATCAAAACGAGACTTTGTGTATTCTGTCTGAATACGTAAGGTGCATAGATATAGTGTTTGGTGTGTGGGATCTTGTTCATTCCCCTCACTTGTTTAAGTCCTCCATTGGGTTCCTGTTCTTACCCAATTTATACGTACTTTGTGCGCTTCACTTTTCAGGAGTGTAAGTATTATGGATAGCGCTATTAGAGGTCGGCCAACCTCTCGTTTCACTGTTCAGGAATTTGCATAATATTTATATATAGGGGCAGTCGTTCATTTGTGCATTAACACTATATTTTATGCGTGTGCATTTTACTTAAGCGTTTTACTTTAATATTAACCAAGTGGCTTTGACCATTTATACTTTCTATTATTGGACATATCTTTATATCATGGAATTGTGTGTGAATTTATACGATACATGTCTTGTATAGGCGGGACTTGTATTAGGATAAATTTATATCACTCTGCCCATGATGTCTTCTTTTATAAGTTATATTTTGAGACTTGTTCTTTATCATGGAAGAGTAGGTGAATGTACATATATTACAAGTCTTGTATGAGCGAGACTTGTAATAGGATAGATTCACAGGACTCTTGCCATAAGGACTTATTTATAAAAGGTTTTTACATCAATTACATAAAACTCGTGTACTCACCAACTATTTTCATAGTTGATCCATTTTCTCATGCATTTTAGGTGATCGTCAGTAAGTTTTTTTTGAAGGCACTACATTGTGGAGTCTCACCGTGTCACCTATTTTAAACTTTTTAATGTCAAGACGAAGCTTTTGTAAACTTGAAACTTATGTTTTAAAGTCGATGTTCAGCTAAGACAAATATTGTAATAATGTACTATTTCTGTTTAATTAATGTATGGTGTTATGCTATTACCATGTGCTTGTGCCTTGTGCTGTCACACTCCGTGTTTTCGCTTTAGCATGGTGTTACAACACGTCTTCAAGTCGCTTCTCCCCCGAATCTCCAGACTTCTTCTCCTTGATGTGTACTAAGAACACATGGCAACCTTTTTGTAGATACTTCTGTGTTTTGATGCAGGATATGATATTCAACTTAGATTCACCTCTATCGCCTCGAATGGTTAAAGTTTCATCACCAAAGGAAATACGAACAAGCTTTTCATCACAAACGATCACCGCATGATACTTCGACAACCAATCTATACCGACGATAACGTCAAAACTTCCAAGCTCGACGGCCATTAAATCAATATTAAATGGGTGATTTAGCAGATTCAAGGTGCAACCTCAGATTATATTATCAGCTCCTATTGTTTTTCCGTTTGCTAAGTTCAATGTTATACTTAACGTCTAAGGTAGTAGGCGCAATATTAATAAGCGGACTAAATTTAGTAAATACAAAACTTCTATCGGCTCCCGAATCAAATAACACAATATCATAACGGTTATTGAGACGAAACGTACCCGTTACTATACTAGGGTCTTGAGCTGCTTCTCCTCCACACAGAACAAATGCTCTCTCGCGAGCTCCTCCATTTCCTCAACTTTCTCCATTACTACCCTGATTTCCACGATTTTGATTCTTCAACTTGGGACACATATTTCTATAATTTCCTTGGAATCCACATTTGAAACAAGTTCCTGGAGTCCTTTGATTGTTCACCGAGGGTCTTTGAACTGCAGCAAGAATAGGAGTTCTACAATCTCAAGCTAGATGGTCAATCTTCCTGCAGTTGTTACACTTTATAGTGCATGGACCATTGTGGTGAAGTTTGAACTTGTTGCAAAGAGGTAGGCTTCTAACATATCCCCTCTTTGTAACACCCCAAAATTCTGGTATGCAGCGGAATGGTAATAATGGGGTGCTACGTCAAAGCACAACAATCAGGATATAGGAAACGACCTTAAATGGACGTTTTAAGATAAGATTTCGTTCGATGCCATAGCAAAATATCAGAGTTCATACATTAGGTCCCATATGTTTTAAAAATCATAAACATTTTCACATACGTTTTTAATTAAACAAAAGATTAATACTACCAAAAGTGACTTAAGTTTTTTGGTGTAGAAGTTTAGATACACAATAAAATACAATATAAAATATTATTCAAAAGAGCAATTAAGAAAATTTCCTAAGGAAAATTCACTCTCAAAAATATATATAATATAATATATAATACGTATATTTAACCGGGTAAATATGATCACCCGGGTCATTTCCCCAACGACTAGTGAAATTTAAACCTTGTTTAAGCTTGGATTCTGATTTGAATGAAGCAAAGATATTTTTGATAATCTATTACTACTAAATAAAAAGCAACAATTTCAAAATTTAAGTAAAAACGCGAAACGGGACACTAAAACTAAGGCAAAAAACCTAAATTCTACAAAATTAAACCTAATTTAAAATTTTCTTTTTAAATGTATTCTAATTGACTTAAAACGAAGTTTAAAAAAAACTAGAGTGAAAACGGAGTTAAAACGAGAGTTAAAAATTGAAAACCGAGAACGGGAACGAAACCCGTTCTTTAAAAAGTGAATTTTTGCAAAATAGACCCTACGAAAGTGAAACTAATTTTCCTACAAACTTTATATAAAAAGAAAATTTTATAAAAAAGATTTTTATTTTTCTGATTAATTTTCTATTTTTTATGATTTTTTAAAGTTTTAAAAGAAAATAAAAGACTAAAAATACTAAACTTATAGTAAAAATTCTAGAAAAAATACAGGAAATAGCTTATGCTATTAGGATCCTAGGAAAATTAAGCCCTAAGTTGTAGCCTATAAAATAAGCTACGAAATAAGCTGAAACACTTATTTGGCTTAATAGGCCAAAATGTTTATAAAGGTTTAATGAAAGGAAAAGAAAACGGATGGAGCTATTGTTTACCCCCCCCCCCCCCCCATTACCTTCTAATGTAGCATGGTGTTAAGGCATTGGGCATATAAGAGGGAGGTCGTGGGTTCGAGGCAGGCAAACCCCAACTTTTTGGAATTTTTATTTTTTTAACTTTTATGAAAAACTAAATATTGGGACTTAAAGAGGACACAAATCTAAACAACTTTAATAAAAGGTACATAAGCTGAAACTAACTAATAAGCTCAAAAACAGCTTATCAAAAAGCTATGACAGAAAGTTGGTGTTTGTTCTTGGTTTTACTTATAAGCTTGTAAAAAGCTCATTTTAAGCTCAATTTGAAAAAGGAAAAGTGTTCTAGAGGAAAGAAGATCCTGAGAGCTTATGATATGCTTAATCTATAAGTGAAAAGAAATTTGAGCTTAAAACACTATAGAACAACTGAAAATGATGATGAAAGTAACATACTCAGGAAACTAACCAATGTGCTCAAAACTAAATTAAGCTCAAATGCTCAATTTAAGCTTTTGCAAACTAAACAAACAACTTATAACCTACTTATCTAAACTATAAATTCTAACCTTATAAGCTAGAATTTTGAATCTAAAGACTAGGATCTAAATGGTACTATTTTTTGTCTTTTTTGGTTTTCCTAGTTGAATTTTGACAGCAAAGTAAGCTAGGAAAATAAGCTAGAAAATAAAATTTAAGTCTTAATCTATATTAAGCTATAACTAATCTAAATCTTATTTTAACCTTAGAAGCTAAATCCTATGGATTCCTAGCTTGAACTTAAGCTAAAAGTGACAGTAGGAATACCTTAGTTCCTACTGATGCACTTTGCACAAGTGCAAAACAATAGTGCAAGTTACCTAAGGAGGATAAACATGCACTTCTTACACTTATTGAGTGTGTATGAACACACTAAACTCACTAGCAAAAGCTCAAAGAGCTAAAATCAAACTTAAGCTATCAAAACCTAAGCTAAAAACTCCCCTGGTGCTGACACTATGAAAATAAGCTCTAATCTTTTCATTTTCAAAATCTAACTTATAAAAACTCTTTAACTATTAATTTTAAATGAAATTTAAACTGACTCAATGAAAAACTAAAGCTCACTTTGACTATTTGTGGTCAAAGAAGCTTATTCCAAACACCCCTTTAAAGTGATGACAGGCTTAGAAATGCTCTTAAATTGAATACTAATTAAGAAAACTTGATTACCAGATATTAACTAGCTTAATTCAAATCTAATTAACACAAATTAACAACTACTTTAAGCTAGAATTAAGATCTAATCTATAACTTCTTATTTTTGGATTTTTTATGGTTTAATGACAAGTTATATAGAAAACTATGATCTAAATTATTAAAAGCAAAAACAGATAAACTATTATGATTATTAAGCTAGAATAAACACAAATAAGCACTAATAAGCTATCTTAATAAGCAAATAAGCAGATCTAGGATATAAAGCAAATAGAAAACTATAAAAGCAAGGAAAATAAAGAGAGACTTACTTATTCCTCTAGCTAAACAAGAGGACCATTTAAGGCAGTTACAAGCTCCTTAGCTTATTAATAATCTAGGGTATAAGTCCATGGGATCTCATCCATTACTATACCCCCTTCCTCTAAGCTTAAATCCAATAAATCCAAAGTAAATAGAAGTCTTAAGCTAATTTTACAGGTTTCAAGTATGATTAAGATGAGTTGAGCTTCATGATAATCTTATAGACTTATTAGAGCTTTAGCTTAATATTTGAGAATTTAAATGAGAGCTTAAAAGTGAGATTTAAAGAGCTTTAAACTGAATTTCATTAATAAAAGAAACTGATTACATTACTTAAAAAGGAGATTACAAAACATTTAAAGAAAATTACATTAAAAAATATGAAATTAAGCTAAACTAAAAGCTACTCCAATCTAACTCCCTTTAAAGTGTGTGAGGTGAAGGCCTATTTATAGGCTGTAGAGAAGCTTCTAAGCCTGAGCTGCCTTGCTCTCCAATCCTTCAATCTCATCCCTTGAATCTCTTAATCATTGGATTATGATTCATAGCCGTTGGATCATTTGTGGATACTTGAGGATTGCCAAGCTGTCATTCTTTGATTGTGACAGCTTGTGCTTTCTTTGAGTGTTGATTTAGTGTAAAAACCCAAATCCCTTGTGCTTTCTCCTCGTCATACGTGGCCTCTTAGCATGAGTGCGGTAGTGAAAGTTCTTGAGATTATTGATTTAACCCTGGGTTTGTGTTAATTTCTATTTGCCCCTTGATATTAACTGAGAGGTGGATTGTAGGTGATGATGAACAGTAAAAATGTCTTCGCGCCTTTTTATAACTGAACGAGTAAATTTGGTTTTAACTTTGGCCAATTGTCTCTTCTAGTCCTTCTCTTTATTTTCTCCCTTTCTAGTTATAACTAATGTTTTGGAAATTGCAAAACTGGTCCTTGTGGTTTAGTATAAGGTTAATGGACTAGGTTTTGGGCTTATGGTTATGGGCTTGGATCCGGGTATAGGATTTTTGGGTTTTTTCAGGCCCATTAAGGTTTTTTGGGCCCAATAAGGGGTGAGGGGTTATTTTTAGACATTGGTGAAACTTGGAGGGTGAAAATGGAATGTTTTTGGGTTTTGTCTTTTATTGGTTGACTTTTTGTTTGACCATGTTGATTGGATTTGACTGTGGGTTTGACTTTTTTGGCTTCGGCTTTGAATCTTTGGCTTCTTTTTGTACTCTTCTGATTCTCGTGTCCGTGTTTGCCTGTTTTTTGACTGTTTTCTTATGATTTTTGATATATCCGTACCTGCACACACAAAACTCAAATACAAGCATATTTTTGCCATTTTTGGTCTGTTTTGGGTTTAATTTGGTTATTTTAGGTATAAACGGATATGTGTATTTTACACTTATCAGATACAAATAATCATAGATCCGGTGGTCTAGGTGAATCAAACCATATGATAGTCATGATTTGAGAGAGAGAGAGTAGAGGGAGAGAATGTAACAAAAAGCACACTTCTCTAGAGAGAGAAAGTGTGTGTGTGTAATAAGTGAAAAATGAAAGTATTACAAGTCTCAACCCCTCCATGGAAGCTATGGAGGGGTATTTATAGCCCATACTCAACTAAACAATGCACTATTGGCTAATGTAGTCCCTGCGTATGAACTATATAAAAACTACGGTAATTCCGTAATATCATCACATAAAATGAAATCCTAACAATCTTCCCCCATGGGACGATATACAGAATTTCTTACAATATTTTCCTAACAAGTACATAATGATTAAGAACAAGAGCTTCCATGAAGCTTCCAATGCTGATGATGTCTTCAATGGCCTTTGATCTGCTTGAAGGCTCAACTTTCTTCATACACTTCTGGTCATCTCGAAGTTTCTAAATTAGCTGCATGTCTTGAAAACTTCATTTTCCTGCACTTCTGGTCATGTCGAAGTTTTCTAGAATCTGCTTTTCATTTGACTTCAAGTCTGCACTCCACCATGAATCATCTTTATAGTACCTTGTAGGAGAAATACTGTAATAGGCACGAACTAAGTAACCCATACACTTCTGGTTAAGGAGAAGCTTCTGAATTAGCTTCCCCCTAATTCATGCCACATATTCTTTATTTAGAAGCTTTCAAAGCTTCCCCCCAAACAAGCAATCCTCTCTTGAGCAGTTTCAAAGCTTTCTTTCAAGCTTAGAATAATTAAGTGCACAGCGGAATTAGTAGCAAACCACATCAAATATTGCTCCTTTGATAATAAGCTTAGTGATTAACTGTTTGGGGAAACATTAACTGGATCAGCAACATATCTTCTCACGCTTGAATAATTCTTCTCACATTTCTTCCCACTGGAAGCTCAAGTAATGCATACCAACAGTATTAAGGTATCTCTTCCCCCATGTAGTTGCCTCCATGTGATATTGTGACCATCGGACCGGCATGCTCTTACTTTTATGGATCATGATAGCAAGCATCAGAGTTGCGGAAGCTGTGTTGTAGGTCTTTCAACTATCATGATGTCATTGGATAGGAATTTGAAGTGTGAGCATGGGGTTGTGAATTGACATGTCTCTGACCAGCAGCTGCAACGTCGTGGGGGGTGGGGGGGGGGGTGGGGGGGGGAAATGGAGGAAATGGGTGAAAGAAGGGGGAGGGTGGGGGGTGGGGGGGAGGGGGGGATGTCCTGCAAGTATACGTTAGTATAAACAAACGAAAGGTATTGTTTCACTTCGTTGAATAAAGGTTGCAAGAACCACGGTTCCCTGTTAATACAGTATTAAATACTGCTTTGAATCAGGTAAAATTCTGAAGAATCTCCTTGACATGGTTTCGTAGCTGTGCTAGCCGTTACTCAACAGTGAGCTTCTCAAAGTAGACCAAGCACGGAATGATGTAACCATTGAATTAAAACCCACTGTTTAATGAAAAAATTGATTGAAAAATCATCGCTTGTCACTCAGTGAAAGAGTTTTTGTAACACACAAAGTTTTATAATATGAAATCAAATTTCATCAGAAACACTTTTGTTTTGAAAGATATTTACAGTCAATATGCTCGAAAATCAGTTGTTGAGCACATCGAAAGTTTTTTCTAAAACTACTCGTCAATTCATATACTGGAAACAAGTTTGATTCATAAAGAATCGCACCATCGTTGTTTCATTTGTCATAATATTGAATCTGAAGAGGAATCTCACAATGTCACCTACCAAGAGGCGTTTTGAAGTTGGCTCTAGACATTTCCATCTTCATTGTGCGTACTTTCGTATCACTCGTATTTTCTGGAAATACCACGAGGATAATGCGTAGGACTCTTAAGATCTTTACTTGTTATTACATTGTGTGAAGAGCAAGTACATTTGAATAGTGTCCTAATGAGATTGATTGATGATCTCTTAGCTCTAGACTTAATTGTGCGTTTTGGTTTCAGTGATCGTAGGCTGGAGTGGACTGCCACCTTTTCAATACCAACTAACTCGGATTGATGAGAGTTTTTCCCCCCCCCCCCCCCCCCCCCCCCCCAATAGTAATGTGTGAAACCCGTGAGATGAAACAAGAATCCTTTGAGGATCTTGAGTGCTATGAAGGGTCGGCATCATTACTTGGTCCCTGATACTTGTCTTTAATTTCCAGCAATCAACCATGTGATTCTGACAGCATATGTATTGAACCCGGTTTCTGCTAAAGTTTAAGGAGGGCTGCTTTCTTTCACCTTATCTTAACATTTTTTCATCTTCAACCCCTTCATTGCTACCGAGACATATTACTAGTACCTTATTGGTTTGTTCCAGTACTAAGCCCATCTCAGTCCGCACTATTCCCTATTCTCAGATTTACATTACTCCCCCTTTATAATCATACCTAAGGACTTCTACAACGAACAAGTGGATTGTCCCTGGGTAGATCCCTCCGGCTCTGGCGGGATCATGGAACATATACCTAACCTTACCATCCTTATAACTTCGAAAAGTGATATGGTGGGGGGGACAGGTCGTCCCTTTTGTATAGTTCACTTTGCCATAAAACCAGTTTGAAAAATCATCAGGTACGTGTTGATATAAAGTATCAAAGCCATTGTACCTTGATTGTTTTGATTATTTAGAAACGCTCCCCCTCAACAAGTGCATCGATATTCGAAATTGTTTGGCACATGGAGGGAGGAGTACTTGCTTGAGTCTTAATAGATCACATTATTATCAGATTTAATATTTAAATCACATTCTCTCCCCTGATCAAAAATTTCAAACCCTTTAAGATTTAGGATCTTAATTGATTTAAATATGTTAGAAAATTTAGGAAAAAATGTGGTCTGATTAAATACAAGCCGATATTGGAACATAATATTCTCCCCCCGTAATAAGAGGGATTCTGTAGTGTCAGTTATGATGAGTTTATAAATGATTTAGAGTTTAACGAGAAACTCATGAAAAATTCATAAATTGACACATAACACTGATTACCACACTACTTATTGATGTACATGATTATGTATGAGACAGGACCTGAAATGTTTAAACCAAAAGTGGCACAGTCATTTTGTCCATGTTAGCGATTTGTAGTCCGTCTTGATACTCTCCAGATGGAAGTTGTACTTAGGTCTTCCCCGAACCATCACTTCCAATTCTGAGTAGATGCCCCCCGCAAATATTTCTTGGCAATCCTTCACCACCCGCTGCCCTACCCCCACCGCATTAAGAAGACTTTATGTATGAAGCCTAAATATCGAAGTACACAAATATTCGAAAACCATAACATCCAAAGTCATTAAGTCCCTAGATGAGCATAATTTCTCCCTACAAATAGTGATGATATAAATTGAAACACCAAGGTTAGCTAAGTCTCGGATGTCATAATTATTCCCTCTAAATAGCCGAAATGATAACACTTGAGGCAACTATGTCCTGAATGTCACATTTCTTCTTGCAAGACATTGACTATCTAAAGGAATCATCATACTTATCAAACCTATGTGTACCTCTTTGGTCAACAAATTCTACTCCTTTGAAAATTAGCTTAGTGATTAATTGATTAGGGAAATATTAATCGAATCAGTAACCTATCTTCAACTTCAAGTCTCCTAAAAACTGCATATTATTTCCAAATAAACCTAAGCCTTTTAAAACTATGAGGTGTTGGTAATATTGATCGAATGTAGTTTTAAGCCTAAGCCACTAATCTTGAAATTATATGTAAGCCCCTAAAGATATTAACTTATGACAACTGAAGCCCTTGAAGTTAAAATTAAATTAACTCCCCCTCAAATTATTATCCATTAAGTTAAAACTTTTTCCATATAATTACCGTGACATGTTGAAGATAATTAGAAAACACTTTCTCCCCCTCGAACAAAGACCCGTATTCTATTGATAGATCTATTGTGTTTGTTCGAGTGGTCGAAATTTCTTGAAAATCTGTTTGTAGTGTCGAAAACTGATTCTGATTTGATTAGAACACTTTTCAAATGATTAACCCGAACTTGATTGATAAAATCAATATTATTGAGAAAAATCGTTCGGGTTATAAAACTTATACCAACGGCAACCAAGGCCCTTCTAGTTGCAAATTAAAAGGAGCAAGTTCCTAATTGCCATATGAAGCATTCTAAATCCTAACATCTAAAGCCTCCTTTTCTGTTTACTCCTTGATTATTCAGAAAGATCATTTTGAAAGAATTATTAGCACATTTCTCCCCCTCAAACAATGTCCCGTATTCTATTTAAAGAGCTGTAGACATTGTTTGAGTGATAGAAAATTCTTTTAAAATCTTTTTCTGATGAGAGACTGAGGTGACTGATTTAGTTTTGAAAGACAACACTTTTTCCACCATGGTTAACACAAATAATTTTTTGAAGAATCATAGAAGAAAAATTATTTGGTTAAAAAAAAGACTTCTCTTCTTTATCAAGAAATAATACACTGAAACGTACATTAAATCGAGGGTGCACGGATATAAAGTAACCCATGCCCGGGAGAACTTAATCACCCGTTGTTAGGAACAACCGTCTTTTTGGCGACGTGCTTTCCTCATTTTGAAAACTGGGTTGCATATCAGAAATAATAGCAAGCCATTTTTAACATGTTTTGAAAAACATTTGAAACTTCTGTTTGAACATTATTTACAGCACCGTGTCATTATTGAATGACATTTCTAACGCCATAAATATTATCGATGCCAGAAGACATGTCATGAAAAACATATTTTTGGTATTTTCTGATTTTATATTTTTGTATTTGATTTTCTTAGTTTTATATTTTTGTATTTTGGTTTTGAAAAGTTTTATGAAAATGGAAAATATTCAATTTAAGATGATGTTGACCTGAATACCGAAATGAAGATACCGTTCTGTTCGTTGTAGAAGTATGTAGTCAACATCTCTTAAACTTCCACCACCAAAACTTTTGAGGCTCCTGAATTTTCGTCTGATCTTGAGCCTCCTCATTATGAAGCTTTAATGGCTTCCCCCCAAACCGAGAATCATCTTATTGAGCAGATTCAAAGCTTTCTTACAAGCTTAGAATAATTAAGTACACAGCGGAATAAGTAGCACACCACATCAAATATTGTTGCCCTTTTTAAGAATAAGCATAGTGATTATCCGTTCGGGGGTATATTCAAATAGATCAGCAACGTATCCTCTCATACTTAAATAATTCTTCTCATTTTTCTTCCTGCTGGAAGCTGAAGTAATGCATACCAAAAGTATCAAGAAAACTCTTCCCCTTGTAGTTGAAGTGATGCAATCAGTCTCATTATATGAAGTCCAAAAACCCGAAGTACGCACTCTATCCCATTAATGAAGTCGAAAACGTAGCATCAAAATCAATTAAGACCCGAATATGCACTTTTCTCCGTTCAGGAAATTGCAGATGAGAATTGCTACACCAAAGTCAACTAAGCCCCAAGTGTAAGCAATTTATCTCGTATGTAGTCGAAATGATAACACCAAGACAGTACCATAAAAACAACTAGGTACCGGATGTAGTCGAAATGACAACATCAAAACAGTACCATAAAAATCAAGTACGTCCCAGATGAACACGTTTAAATTGTTTCACCAAAGTCAACTAAGTCCCGAGTGAAAGCAATTTATCCCGTATGTAGTCGAAATGATAACACCAAGATAGTACCATAAAAACAGCTGAGTACCGGATGTAGTCGAAATGACAACACCAAAACAGTACCATAAAAAACTAAGTACCAGATGTAGTCGAAATGACAACACCAAAATAGTACCATAAAAATCAAGTACGTCCCGGATGAACACATTTCTTCGTGTAGGGTACTGACTAACTGGAGGACTCATCATACAATTGTGTACCTCTTTTTATCATCAAAAATTATTTCTTGCATCTCTTCCCCCCATGTAGATGGAATAATACACAAAAAGCCACGAGTTAAAACACGGATTTTCTCTGCGGTTATGATGTTAGTCTTCCCGGAATGACCTCAATTAAGAAAAGGACATGAAGTTCGTCACATGTACTCGTTGTGCGTTTAGATGTATGTCTCCTTCCCCCTTGCTGGTTTTGATACCTTAGATTCAGCAACACATTGTACGCACATATACTTGAAATCTTGTGAGAAGAATGAAATTAGCTCAAATGTATCCCGTGAGAATCAACTGCTGATCAAATCTCTATGCATAAACTCTCTCTGACTATCTTTTTACCGACCTTTTTAGGTTATATGAAGTGACCACTGATGGAGTAAACCCGATATACCAAACTTGAAACTGAAGTAGAATTCCCCGTTCTTATGACTTAAACTTGCACTAATGTTGAAAGAACGGTGTAGAGAATTTGTGCTCCAAGAAAATCTCTAAGTACTCAATACCCTACCAAAGTATGAGACTTTCATCACCTCTTGCGATTGTCCACAACGTCTTCAGCGTGTGACACTGAGTACTACAACATAACTCCTTTAAGTGATAGTTATCCAAGTCTTCAACCATCCACCCCGACTTCTGGAAACTAGATAACCCAAGTCTTCAACTTAAATCTTAAGCTCGAGTAAGTTATCATTGAAATCATGCATCCAACCAACCCTGACTTCAAGATAAAATAAGTACACGCCCTCGAGAAGTCCAACTTCAATCAAAAATAAGTAATACCCGATCAATTCCATAGTCACTTAGAAAAATTAATACCAAAATCTAGCCATTACAAATTAAATTCCATGATTCTTAATAGGCGTCCATCCCGGTCTCGTCACTTACAAAATCGTCTTGTCACTTTGTCATTTTAAATCATAACAATTTAACCATAAGAGCGACCGTCTAAGTAATAAACCCGGACTCTTATACTTTTCCTGTCATGGTATTGTTTTACTACTCGGCATAATCTGATAACACGACTTAACCAATAATACCGAAAGTTTGCTACCATATAGTAGTGTTTTTGGTAGACTATTAAATCATGCATCACACTATTTTGAATTCCTACTTCTTTCTTGTGCCTTTTTCCTAGCTTCCTCAAGATAGTAATTATGAGCCATATCATTTGAACCATACGGTTCTTCTTGACTATTCCTAGATGAGCCAGGTGCAATCACGTGATGAGTTTTTGCAAGCAAATATTCTCGAACTTTAGGCAAATAATGAGGAGTGATTGGTTTTGACAAAACGTTATACACATCAACTTGGGAGGAAAACCGTGGTTTTGAAAAGTTAGGTCGTTCAGATTTAAACGCATTCAGTTGTCTAACAACTGATTGGTTTCTGGGTGGTTGTAAAATCGGTTTCCCCAAGATTGATGGTTTTGCAAACTTAGTATCCACGCTATTTCCTTTTAGCTTTCTTAATTCATTTTTCAATGCTACATTCCCAAAAACCATTTCCTGAATCTGGAGCTTTAAGGTCATCAATTTTTCACAGTCCTTAACCTATTTACTGACAATCAGTGAGTCATTATGATCTTTTATCTGAATTCGTGTCTTTTTGATAGAATCATAAAGTTCTTTGTAAGTCTGTGTTAAATGCTCATTGTCCTTATTTAACTTCTCATTCGCTGCAAGTAATTTAGCCACACTACTTTCTAGTTCAATGTTTATTGTATTCAAAACATCAATGTCATGTTTAACCTTGGCTTCATTACTTGCTTCCTTGACACTTTTAATTTGATTCTTCAAGTTACAAATTAGTGTCGTTTTGGCCTGTAGCTGAGCTTTCAAATCATTTATCTCAAAAGATTCACAAAACTCAGGAGCTTCCTGGTTTTTACATGGTTTGTTACTTTGAAAACTTTCTTCCTTTTGTTGCATTGAAATTTTAAGTGAAATACAATGTTTTTCAACTTGTAAAAATCTTTTTGAAAGTTCATTATAAACTTCTTTTTCAACCATATCTCTGGATTTGAAAAACTCAGCCTTAAGCAAATGACTTTTTACTTGATCTTGTTTAGCATCATGGTCAATCTCTCCTCCCCTATGACTTATATTTGTTGAATCAGGAATGGTATTGCTATCAACCTTTTCCAACAGATATGTTTCATACCTTGGTTTAGATTGATCAGTATGCTGTTGTTCATTAGCAAGGACATTATGTAGAGCAGTCAAATGTACCTCAGCAGATGGCACTTGGTCATTTACTGGTCTGATATTTGCATCCACAACATGTGTGATATAAGTCCTTGAACTGCTGCTTGTATCATGCATATCTGACTTTGTCTCGCTGCTTTTAGTAATAACCGATCCAGCATCCAATGCTTTAACGTCTGAGTTCAAATTAGCCTCTAATGTTGTACTCTCAGTGACTAAACTCTCGTGTTGTTGTAACTGAGTTTCATTCACTAATTTTTTGAGTGCATTGTGGTTTTCTAACTCTATCCAACTGCTTTTCGAGACATTCAAACTGTCATCCACTGCTTGAACTGGATTTATCTGAACATCTTATGACTGTAGCTGTAATCTACCATATGTAATTACAGCTCTATGAATGACTGCTTCAAGTGTATCCAGGTTCTCAAGTAAATCACGTCTGTAAGTATCAGGTTCGCAGAACATGTATTCTTTGAAATCTTTTTGCCAACATTGATTTAGATGTTCCGATGAATTTACCCTTTTTTGAGGCAAAAAATTCCTGAATTGTGTTCGTAAGTGATCAAGAGCAATCCTTGGATAACCTCAAGAAGATTCTCTTTTTTCAGTGTAGCCTTAACTGATCCAGAGTAAGGAACATCTTCAAATTTGTGAAAGTCTGATGCTTTCACGAAGAATGAGTGAAATGGCCCTGGTTTAAATGCATCAACATCATGAGGCGAACTATTGAGATAGAGATCACGAAGATGTGTTTCGAGCTGTTCAAACCATGCCATGCAGTGGGAGTGCCTTTGTTTTACGAGACATTGCGTCAGTTGTAACTCTCTCTCTTTTGAATTTGAATTCAAAGATTCCATTAAAGTTCGATGTGTGAAATGAAATTAAGGATCTTAAGTAGATAAAGTGATTTTGTTGTGGTTTGATAACATTTACGTTCATGGGATTTTACAAGTCTATGACTTAACCGATAAAAGAGTAATCTTTTACGAGATTTTACTAAATCAAGAAGAAACCATGAAAGAATGATTAATTGTTGTTGGTGAAATCGTTGTTGTTGTTGAAGTATTTGAACTTTTGTTAACGATTTGTTGAGCTAAAAGGACTAACGGTGAAAACTATTATTAGACGAAAGGTTTAAATAAAATGTTTTAAAAAACTTAAGATAATGTCTAATGGTGAAAATGATTAAACTAAAGGGCTAAAATAAGTAAAAAATACAAGAAGTATAAAATTTGAAAAATAAAGAACACAAATGAAAAAGTTGAAAAACTTAAGGGAACAATGAAAATGATGTAAAATAAAAAGTTAAACTTTATATTGTATTAAAACTCAAGGACTACAATTGAAATGGTTTTATAAGAAAGGACTAATAGTAAACTATTTATTAACTAAGGGTTAATAATAAAAATGTTTATTTATCTAAGGGCTAAAGTTAAAGTTATTGATAAACTAAGGTTAAAAGTGTAACCTTTTGAAAACAAAAAGGTTAAAAGTGAAAAATTGAAAATTTTAAATTATATTAAAAAATTATTATCATGCACGTGTATAGATAGGAGTTGTCTTCTTCGTTTTTGAAAATTATAAAATGTTACGATTATAATTTTGATCTCGCGGACTCGTACGGTGATCGTCGGTGTAAAATAAATATACCACGTTGATCGAAAAGATGTCACGATCACGTTGGTATAAGTCTTAAGTCCCGTCGTTATCCGACACTCGAAACCGTAAAACCCGAAATAACTTAAAACGATTTGTTCGGTTTACAAAGCTTGAGAGTAGTTCGACTTCTCTTGATGTTGAGTTGTTACAAATCGTTATGTCTTGAGGTTTGACAAAACGCAATCCCAAATGTGAGACAAAACGCAATTGAAGAAAACGGACAAACGCAAGTTCACTTGACAAATCGCAACCTATTTATCAAACTGCAATGGCAAGAAAGATACAAAACGCAAGAAGTCTAAATGACACAAACCGCAAGAACGAAATTTGCACAAACAACAAAACACATAAAAACATAAACCGCAATGATGTCATTGTCGTACTTATTTAGTGTGGTCCTTGAACCGTGTTGTCTTTTTCCTAGAACAAACCAACAAAAATATCCTTGTCTTTCTTCTTGTTTTGTGCAACCCGTGACCAAGAACCAACCACAATAAGCTTGAATAAGCTCAACAATAAGCAGTTTTGCAAATGAAATAAGCCACAAAAAGAGTAACCACAAAAAGCTAGAACCAGTTTTGTTACTTCTCGGTTTCGAAAAAGATGATTAAAACCTAAATAAGCTAGAAGTAAAGTCGTGACAAAAGAAGTTGTTATAAGCTTTCAAGAAGCTGTTGACACTCCACAGTAGCCACGAAAAGAAGCTAAAAAATAAGCTACAAATAAGTTCAGAGTAAGGTTTAAAGAAGCTGTTTTAAGATAACATAAGCATAGAAAATGGAACCATTTGAAGTCAAGAACAGTGGTGATAAGTACGTGAACACCTTTTTCTTTTTCTTTTTTTTTGATTTTTTTTTTGGTGACGTTAGGAATAAACAAAATACATGTTGAAAAGATCTAAAACAAAAAACCACAAACAAATTACTATGCAAATTGTCTCAAACGAATCTTAGCCCATCACAAATGGATCTAAAACAAATATTCACAAATTGTCTCAATCTTGAAAACGTTATAACTTTCAAACAGATTACTATGCAAAATGAAAAACTTTTTAATACAAAAACGACAGAAACAAAAACGAATTTAAAGATTCAAAATCACAAATTGAAAACGTTTTTTTATGGTTTGCGTCAGAAACAACAAAAAAAATAATAAAAATTAAAGATTGAAGACGTGACTTTGTTGATAGGTAAGGAAAAAAAACAAGCTCTAATAAGCCGATTCAATAAGCACAAATAATCACTTAATCCATCCCATGGCTCTTGATACTAATGGTTGGTTCCCAAATTCACACAAACATGTATAGATCTAGAGAGATCTAGAGAGAGAAAGTTAGAGAGAGAGAATGGTTGAGAGAAAATAAGAAAAACACACTAAAGAGTGTGTGTAAAATGAATTCTTCCAACACCTTCTCCATGTGTGGAGAGGGTTTAAATAGTTCTTACACGCCCCATAAAACGGGCTATGGTGTTGGCTTACAGTGGGTAAAGACCCGGCCCAACACCATAAATTATATGATTACTGTACCAACTACGAGCTATGCTAAATATGAAATACATGGGGTGACCGAGTCTTTTTATTAAACCTAACAAGTTTACTGTTTGTGATTTCTTTTTAAGATTAGGAAAAAGTCTAAGATAGCTTTTGCAGCCCTATAAATAAGCACTTGAATGAAGGTTTAAGCCACTAGAAAGCTAAAACAGATAAGCCTTGGACTCAAATGAGCTTATAAAATCCAAATTTGAACCATAGAACATGTTATAACTTGCAAAAAATGAAGATCTAAAAGGGTATTTCAAAACTGAAATGCTTAAACCCAAGTCAGAAATATCAAAAACTTTAAAACTCAATGAAACAACAAAAGGTCTTAAGGTTCCAGGTTCTATGGATGATTTTGAGTTTGTTCAAACACAAAAGAACAACATCCTAAGACCTTTTAATCCAAAATCAAACTCTGACAGGTTCAAACTTAGAAATCTCTTAGAAATTAAGAAACAACTATGAAAACTTGAGAACTTAACACAACTTGGAACAAACTTAAATAAACTTGTTCAGAACATGATTTAGAACTATTCTAAAATGGATTTTGAAAAGACAAAAGCCTTAGCAGTATTAACCTATGGTTAATACTGTTAAGCCAAACACCCCTTTAAAAACCTATTTTTCATTTTAAACTTGATTAAGACTTTTTAAGCTAAAATTCTTGAGCACAGATGTTTAACCTTGTATATTAATCATTAATAAGCAAAATTCAACCACTGATAAGCACTTAATAATAAGCATACCAAATAAGCTATTTTTAGCTTTTTAGGACAAATTTTTGTAAAAACATAAACCAATGAGATTTAAACCATCAATAAAGACCAAATAGCAAATAAAGACAATAATTAGCATTAATAAGAACAAATAAGACAGAAATAAGCAGTGAATAAGCAAAACATTAAATAAGCTATAAAATTAAACTGAGAACTCACTTTTTATTGATCAATTCTTTTAGAGTACAATGCTTGCAAGGTAAATATGCTTATATGAAAGCTTGAAAACAGGTAAACATGAAACAGTAAAGTAAATTTTGCAGGAAGAGAAGTTGTAAAAGATTAGATGCCCTTTGCTTGAAATCTTCTTCTATTTATAAGGTTATGTTGTGAGATAAGATTGCCACAGCCTTTAATCCTTCCAATCATTCCATAATTGCTTATGGGAAGCAATAATCGTTGCCAATCACCATTAAAACTTCACTTTGACTTTGTCCCTACTGTTTACGCATTTTCTTGTCCAATAAGATGCCTTGAATGTGCCCACGTGGCACTAGCGTATGTTAGGATTGTGGAAAAGTATGTGAAACGCGTTCGCATCAATGTAGGAGTAGGCTGTGGCTCATTTTGGGCCTTCTTGCCATTTTTGGGGTTCAAAATTGGAGGATGCAGGGTAACGGGCGTTAAGGGGTTAAGGGGTAAAAGAGTAACGGGGTTAGGGTATAAGGATAAACGATGTAAGGTGTTGAGGACTAACTGTGTTAGTCCTTGGGGACTAACGGTGTAAGGGTTTTAACAGGATTATTGTTAAGGCTATTGGGCTCATTTGGTTTGGGCCAGGTTTATGGATTTAGATTTAGGCTTATAAGATTTTACGTATGTGTTTAACAAAAAAAAAAAAAAAAAAAAAATTGGTTAATGGGGCTAACTCGCCCATAACTTGGGTACGGATTTGATCATAAGATGAATACGCCTTCGGCTTCGTCTTTTCACGCTCTTTCCAGTCCCGTGCTCGGTTTTGGCTTTGTTTTTGTCTTTTTGTGAATATTTGTTACCTGCACAGTACATAACATAAAACAAGCATATATTTGAGCATTTAAGTCCTTATTGGTAAATTAATCTTGTTTATTTAGAAAAAGGTATGTGTATTTAAGCACATACCAAATCCCCTCATACTAAACTATTGCTATGTCCTCACGCAATGAAATAAATCCATGTTTAGAAAACCAAAAATTTCAATTCCCTTAAATAAATACCTTGAAAGTAGCAAAGTAAAGGTTTAAAGGATTAAGAAAATTACTAGTTTTTTTAAACACCTCCCCTTTTACCATTTTCTTTCCATGCACACATATTTTTCTTATTTCCATTATATACAACATGCTATAACTTTCTTATTGATCTTAAAATTTAGATCACTGAATTAGAAAACCTCAATCCTAAGGTGCCGAGAAGGATAAATTCATCTCCTTATTTTCACTTATTCCCAAACTAAGCTTAAAAACAAAATCATTGTTAAATACAAGTTGGGATGCTAACTCTACTCATATTTGCAATTTATGTAAAACTTTTCCTCCCGACGGATATTATATATTAAGGTGTGTGTGCTCAGTTTGAATTTTGACCATCCAACCCATGTTTTTTAGAAAGTTATAGACTTTTGCCACGTTCCCACGTTCCACTTTTAGTTATATGAATTCAAAGGTGAGATTGTCCCATGTAGCAACATTTCTTCTCGGCACATCCCAACCTCGTCGGCTAAGTGACCGGGCTTTTGACACCCCTTAGAGAATAATTTGTCGAGACTCTCTGACTTTTGAACCCTTTACTAAAAACTTTCCGTAAAACTTAGTAAGTTTATAACTCAAAGCAAGCTAATTCCTCCAAAATTAAGACATTGTAGGTAAGTTAATTCCTTTAGAGTGACTTTCTTCTCGGAACCTCCCGACCTCATCGGTCAAGTGCCCAGGCTTTTGACACCTCACAGAGAATACTGATCAGAATTAACAAACGTCCGGTTTCAAAGTTTTGTAGGGATTAACAAGTTTAAGTTCAAAAGAATGTTTAAATTTTAGAAAAAGACATTTTCCCTTTATTTATTAAGCAACATATACTAGCAACATTATTATATTTTTCACATCATTTTCATTTTTTCATTTTTTTTTGCAACATTTATATTTACACCGTATACAGGGAAAATTTCTTTTTAGAAAATTAAAACATATTTTTGATCAAAAACTCTTATTTATCAATTCATCGATAAAGCTTTTTACTCTAAAAAAGTTGATCTCTTAACGGACTTTTAAGAGTGATAAAACTCTAACTTGTCATTCAAAAAGAGCACGTATTATTAGTCATTTTAGAAGCTACAGGGAGAAAAAAGCCACAAATTACACTTATGAGCTTTTAAGATTTCCAACTAATCCTTGCTTAGCATTCCAACTTATATTTAATTCTATCATTTCTCATTTTTCGCAAATTTAAAATCTTTAATAAAAAGATCCGCGAATGCTTAGCCAAATAAAATGAAACTTTGCATATTTAAAGTCATTTATAGAAACTTGCAAAATCTTGGCCTTTTTAGCTAGAATTCGCATTTTAAAGCTTCTTGTATAAAAGACTAGCAAAAGCTTATACATTTATAAAGTTAAGGAGTAACTAGAGCTCAACATGCTCGGTCATGTAAAAAATTATTCTTATTCTCGCCAGCGGAAAGTCAACATTTGTGATAAACACTTAGTTTATTTTTGCAAATTTTTTAAATTTTGGCCTAAAATCACATTTTTTTGGTAAAACGGGGTTACGTGAAAGACATATACAAATGCAAGTGGGATCAAATCGATATTCCCCCTCATACTAGAATGATACATTGTCCTCAATGTGGGGGTTGCCACCCCCTCATACTAATTTCAATGTTTATTCCTAATATAAAAGGGAATCTCATATAAATCTAAAGCCGTTTATTAATTATGCCAAAGGTTAAACATTAGTCAATAAGATCAAGGATATAGGATTCCTGAAATAAGCATGCAAAGGAATGAAGATCGAGTGAGTGTTGGACAAAACCACGAGCACGGAAGTCTTCATAATCTGGGTAATCCTGACAAACATCACAGACAACAAAAACACAAGATTGGAAGAGGCGAGCCCCCTTACGTCACAGTTATTAGAAAATAGAAAGAAGACAGGAACACGAGTTGCCTCTCGAGAAGCGCTTTGTTTTTGTTAACCGAGTCACTAGCTTGACTCGACCCCGAATTTACATGTCCATGGGGAAGGTTTGGAGATCCAGGATAACCATGGGTGGTATGTCCTCTCCAAAGTAATGTTTGAGTCTATGACCGTTCACCTTAAAGTTAGGTCCATTGGTTGAAGATAACTCAACGGTACCATAAGGGAAAACTTGGGTGACGGTGAACAGTTCGGTCCAGCGGGTCTTAAGCTTACCCGAGAAAATATTTAATCGAGAATTGAAGAGAAGGACTCGATCACCAACGTTAAAGACGCGGTTCTTAATTTTGGAGTCGTGAATCTTCTTCGTTTTCTCTTTGTAGATTAAAGAGTTCTCGTAAGCTTGATCACGAAGTTCATTAAGTTCATTCATTTGAACTTTCCGGTGATCACCCGCGGTCTTAAGGTCGAAGTTGCAATGCTTCAAGGCCCAATATGCCTTATGTTCAAGCTCGATGGGAAGATGACAAGCCTTTCCGTACACAAGCTTATAAGGAGTGCACCCGATGGGTGTCTTAAATGCGGTACGGAAAGCCCATAATGCATCTTCCAACTTATCGGACCAAGAAGCACGGTTTTCACCTACGGTTCTTTCTAATATACGTTTCAAACCACGATTTGAAACCTCAACTTGCCCACTAGTTTGTGGATGATACGCGGTAGATAGTAAATTATTTTTAAGCTATGAAAAAAGCTGATTCAAAAGGACAGTTTAGGCTTTCTTAATACTAAGAAAATTAAGCTAAACAACTAGGCTTTTAAAGACTAAATAAGCAACTGTATTTGATCAATAAGCTTCTAGCCCCGACAAAACTCTTAATAAGCAAGACTAACTCAAAATTAGCAATCCTATTAAGCTGGATATCCTAAAAAATCAAATAAGCTTTTAGACTAAACTGCTAACCAAACAGCCTAAGAAGGCACTTTTAAGCTAGAACTTAAGCTACTAAACCAATAAGCTAATCCTTAAAACTTTAAAACAGATGAAGCTATTACTATAAGCTATAATATTAAGCAAAAATTAAACACTTAGGATTATTAATAAGCTAGAAAATGACTTTTGAAAAAGGCTGTCTAGGCTAAATCTATTTTTTTTAAGTTTTTATAAAAGACAAAAGGGCTTTTGCAGCCTTAATTTTAAGCTGGTAAATAAGCTTTAAACCCCAAAATAAGCTCAAACAGATTAAGCTTATACAATGAACTAACTATGCTAGCAATTTCAGACCTTGATTAGAACTTAAACACACCTAGAATTTAGATTGAAAACTAGACTTTAACTTTTTTTTTTAAACTAAGACTTATGAACTTTGACAGATTGTGGTAAACCTTTAAATAACACATGCAGGGTTAACAACTTACTTTCTAATGCCAAAAGTGACTAGAGTCAACCTTAAAACAATGCTTTTGCAAGCTGTATAACCAAGTTTTAAGAATTAAGCAGTTAAACAAAACCTGGATACTACAGAACTTATGATTCAATGACAAATATCTTAAAACTGAGTTTCAAACTTAAAAGCCTTAATTAAACTGAATAAGAGACTTGATTAAAGCTTAACAAAGTTGGCTTAATGACCAATAGGTTGTCAAACAGTATTAACCTTGGTTAATACTGTTGTCCCAAACACCCCTTTAATATTTCCAAAATCCACTAAACCTTAAAAACAAATGAATTGAGCTATGATTTCAAAAAGACAAATGATTAACTAGTTATGATAAGCTCTAATGAACAATAATCAACCATTAATAAGCACTTAATAATAAGCAATCCAAAATAAGCTATTTGAGCTTTTTGGACAGATTTTTATGAAAACTTAACTAGAACTCAAAACAGATTATGGAAGTCTTAAAACTAGAACTAATAAGCTAAATGAAGATTGAATAATCACAAATAGTAAGAATTAAGCAGTCTAATAAGCAAAACACAAAATAAGCTAAAATAATGAAAAGTAAAACACACCTTTGTCCTTTGCTTAAACAAGGACTTAACAAGCTCTTAGAGAGCTTTTCTACAAGCCAATAAGCACCAATAAGCCCATCCCTTTTTGGCTTATCATCCAAAAGCTCAATAATAAATGAACAATAATGAACAAAACTTAATTTTTATTGAATAAAATTGAGGTTACAAATGTTTGGAACTTAGAAATGCTTATAAAAAGCTTAAAAACAAGGAATTGAAAAACAATGCTGGAAAAGAAAAGTAAAAGTAAAGGATGCTCCTCATTCTTTGAAATCCTCCCCTATTTATAGGGGAGTCTTGTGCAATCCATGAGGAAATACAGCCTAGGGTCTTTAATACCTTCCAATCATTCCAAAATTGCCTTAGGAAAGCCTGAATCACCAATTAAAATGCATCTTCAATGCGTTTGACTTTCCATAGTTCTTGTCGTGTTAATTCGCCCAATGAGGGATTGCCACGTGGCTCTGGCGTGTGTAAGGATTGTGTAGGAGTGTGGGTCGGAATTATTCGCAACTATATGGAGGGGTTTTGGCTTGGTTTGGGCTTTCCCGTCTTTTTTGTGGCTTATTTAATAATATTTCAAAATTTGGTTTAAAAGATAACGGGTGTTTGGGTTAGGGATTAACGGTGTAAGGTTGCAGGGACTATCCGTGTTAGTTCCTAAGGACTAATGGTGTAATTAGTTTAATGGGATTATAGGTTAAATGGTTTTGGGCTAATGGTTTAAATAATTGGGCCGGTTTAGTTTGTTAAGGGTTTTTAGGCTTTGTTTTATAAAGGCTAGTTTTAAAAGTTTAACAGGCTGACTTGTCCTATTAACTTGGGTTGGGTTGGCCCACTAAGATGCATACGACTTTGGCTTTGGTTTTCCATGCTCTTTCCAATCCCGTGCTTGGTTTTGTCTGGTTTTTGCCTTGTTTTTGTCTTTTTGTGAATATCCGTTACCTACACAGTAAATAACACAAAACAAGCATATATTTGGCATTTTATGTCTGTTTTTGGTCATTTAAGCTTGTTTTATTGAGAAAAAGGTATGTGTATTTAAGCACATACCAGGGTCATTATTTAGCATTTATTTAATTAGACGAATGTCTCCCTCCGGATCAAATTCAGCATCATCAATTCCTGGTAGAACTGAGTCACTTGCAAGATAAGCTTCAATTTCTTCTAGAATGAAATCACCTCCCTCAAATGGAGTAAGGGAGGGGGGATATTTAGCAATGATTGGTTCAAAAGTTGGAGTGGGATTGCCACTCTTAGAATTTTTAGAAAATTCTAACACTTCTTGAGAATACTCCTCACAAGCTACATCAATGACATCGATTCGGTTAATTAATTCAGCATCATTGTAGGAGTATCTTGAAGTGTTACCAACTTTGAATGTTATGGCTTCATCACTCACTCGAAGAGTTAATTATTCATCGTAAACATCAATCAAAGATCGTGTCGTCCTCAAAAAGGGTCTCCTGAGAATTAAGGAAACTCGAGGATCGACAAGATAATCAACGACTACAAAGTCTGCCGAAAAATGGAACTTTCCTACTTTCACAAAGACATCTTTGGCAATGTCGGTTTGTCTAGTAGTAGACCGGTCCACAATTCAAGAATCATTTGAGTAGGAGTAAGTTCGGGGAGTAAAGCTTCCTCCATATGGAGAGAGGCATCAAGTTGATGCTTGCACCAAGATCGGCCAAGGCTAAGCATTCAACTATCGCTGGAAAATTACATGGAATGAGGAATTTACCAGGTGGGCAGCTTCTTTAGGATAACCGCCGAACAATTCTCATTCACTGGTGTATTAGCCAATTCAAATAATTTCTCCTTATTGCTAAGAAGATTCTTGAATGTGGAAGCGAATTTGGGCATATAGAGTAAAGCATCCGAGAAGCTAAGATTGAAGTGTAAGCTTTGAATGATTTGAAGAAACTTCATCATTTGATGGTCGTCTCTTTCTCGGAGCTTTTGGTTGTTGAGTCTTGAAGGATAAGGTAAATTCGGTTTAGGCTTAGGAGCATTAATGGGCTCAGAGGTTGGTGCTTAAGTTTGGACATCCAGAGGTTGGACTTTTTCGGTACTTGGTTGCACCGAATCCTTTGTTACCTCGGGCTCTCTTTCTACCACCTTGGGATAAGAAGAGAAAGGAGGAGGAATCAGAGGTCCATCGTAAGAAACACCACTTCGGGTGGTGATTGCTTTCAAATCACCTTTCGGGTTAACAACGGTATTGCTAGGAAGAGGACCCGAACCCGAAGGTTTGTTCATTTGAAAATAATTACTCAACATATTCTCAAGCTTGTTGTTTTGTTGCAACATCGTGGCCTGAAATTCGTTTTTAACTCAGTTTTCATATTAGTGATTTGATTTTGCATAGCTCGCATGTTTGTGTCAATAACTTTCATGTAATTTGCGAGTTTAATAGACAGAGCAGCTTGAGTTGGTTGAGTCGGAGCTCGGTAAGTCGAATTTCCTGGGTTGTAATTATTTCCCCGGTTTTGATTGTTTTGAACTGGTGAAAAACTGGGTGGTCGAACTTAATGAGCTACACTCGGAGGACGGTGTCCAGCATTTCCCTGATTATAGTTTACTGCAGCTGCAGAAACATATGCTTGAATATTATCTTGATATCCTGAAGCGTTGCCATCGGTGGCAAGACAATGGTAGTAAGGATGTGGTCCACCATAAGTAACACAACTCACTTCAACCGCTTTAACGGAAGCTGGAGGAGGAGTTATGTTTTTAAGAAGCAAAGCCTTAACGACATCGATAAGTGCAGCAACATCGGGTGAAAGGCCGAAGGTAGAAGTGTTGGTACTTACTTTGCCAACAACCGGTCTGTTTCGTAAAGTGCAAACTTTCGACTTATTCTCGATAATGGTTAAAGCATCTTTAGGAGTCTTAGTCAAAAGATTGCCACCGACGGCTGCATTCAACGAATCTTGATCGGTTGATGTTAAGGAATTATAGAAAGTATCAAGTTGGTGTAATTCCATGAAACCGTGATGTGGGCATGCACGAAGGAGATCCTTGAAACGGTCCCATGCCTCACAGAATGATTCATCAAAACGTTGCTGAAAATTTGTAAACTTATTTTGGAGATTTGTGGTTTTTGAAGGAGGAAAGAATTGGTTAATGAACTTGGAAACAAGATCTTCCCAAGTAAGAATTGGTTAATTTTTTTAGATTTTTGATTACTTTATAATATTTCTGTATTTTTTTTATATACGAAAATATTCACAAAAACAAGAATAACTTCCGATGAAGGATCTTCAAAAAAACAATCTTCAAACGATAACTTGAAATTTGTAACACAGCCTCCCCGGCAACGACGCCAAAAATTGATCGAGTCAATAGTATATATATATATATATATATATATATATAT
>BQNB010023075.1:4569-62222 GCA_026074375.1 Tanacetum coccineum | reverse complement strand
AATCTACGGGAAGCAAAATAAGGCAAATAAATGAAACCTAATTCTATGGGAAACATAAGTAAGGCATGGGAAAGTAAATCATATGTCTACGGGAACATAAAAATGAAGGCAATTAAATTAAAAACACAAAAACGAGAACGGGATCCTAAACTCGTTCTTTAAAAAATCAAATTCTACAATTTTGACCCTACGCATGCAAATTTAATTTTCCTAAGTCCTTGGCTCTTCTAAGAGTATATATATATAAAACTCAAATGCAAATTCTAACCGAATGCCCTTAACCAAGGGAAAAGGTCAAAAGCTACACAAAGAGGTTAAATATATAAGAATCAAATCAATAATAAAAAGATTCCGGAAGAGATATTCCCGGGTCGTATGTCCCAACGAGGCTGCAATTGAAAATTATCCTGGTTTGATGAGAAATTGAATGATGGAGAATATATGGTGGGAACACTGATATAATTACAACTAAAATTAATTAAATAAAATCTATTTTATTCTACGGGAAACAAATATAGGAAGTGGGGATCTTAAAAACTACGGGAAACAAAATTAGTTATAGGGAAATCCTAAAATTAAATCTAAATTAAATACGGGGAACAGAATAAGGTATCGGGAAACCTAAATATTAAAAATTAAGAAAATAAATGATAAATTAAATTAAAAATCAAAATTAAATTCTATTTAACTTAACTTGAAAAATAAAGAAAACTAGAACTAAAACGGAGGTCGTTTGAATGCTAAACGAAAAGAAACGGTAAAACGCACCCGGTAAAACGGGTCTAAGACTGAAATTTAAGAAAAATAAAGCCTATACTAAATTTTATATTTTTCCTAGACACTAAATGACAAAAGAAAATTTTATAAAAAAAGAAAAATATTTTTTTATTAATTTTTGGATTTTTTATGAATTTTTAAAGATTAATAACTAATTAAAACTAAGAAAATAGAAAAAGACAAAAAATTAAAGTTATAAAAATTCTGAAAAAATAAAATTAAATAAAGAAAAAGTTAACAAAATCTAAAATATTAAAAAATGCCCAAATTTTACTAAATAAATTAAAGTAAATTAAACTAATTAATTTTAAACCTAAATTAATTATTTAATTAAACTAAGTCAGTAACAGGAGCTGTTAAACTAGAGGGGACTAACAGAGTAAAGTAAACAGGGACAAAAGGGGTTGCTGGGGTGGTAACAGGGTGACTAACCTAAGGACTAACAATGTTAACTAGAAAAGACAAAATTACACAAATGGTCCCTGAGTTGGACCCCGATTACAAGGTGGGTCCAAAGTGCTTATTAGCAAAAAGCTAAAGAAGCAAAGCTGTTAAGGAGACTTAGGAGAACATTTTTTACAAAAGGAGCATAAGCTCAAGTGAGCTAAATAAGCTAAAAATGTAGCTTTTTGGACTGCAAAAGCTAAATAAGCTTAACAGCTTATTTAGCTTTTCTTTTTGGGATTTAAGCTACAAAATAAGCTAGAAAACTATGGGGGACAGTTAATAGGCTAGGGGAGTCCTAAATAAGCTAAGGCAACCTAGAATAAGCCCTAAAATAAGCTAGAAATGATTTAAGCTATATGACAGTTTTTAAAAAGAAAACAGAAAAGGGCAACTTTAAGCTATTATTAAGCTAGGCATTAAGGGGAAATAAGCTATGAGATTTTGGGATTTTAAAGGACTAGTGATAAGTTATAAAGAAAAACTAAAAGAACTAGGGGCTTAATACAAAGTTAGCAAAATAAGAGTGGCTGAAAATGGTGCTCAGCACCAGGGTAAATATGGCAGTGAGCTTAAGGCTTATTTTAGCTTATCAAAATAAGCTCATATGAGCTTATTACCCAAAACCAAACCTAGACAGATTTAAAAGGGTGGTAAGTGAGCTTATTTCCAAAATTTGAGCTAATATGATAAGCTTAAACCTGCTGGTAATGGGGCTTAAACTTGAGGGTTTTCAAAAAACACATATGCATACACTTTGGCAAGTTACTTGGTCAAATTAAAAGAGACAGAACATGGGCTTGGGTAAATGGCTAGAAACAACACACTGCTAGTTATAAGTTTGTAATGGCTAGCCTTAACGTAACACAAATTAAACAGGCAATAAGCAAATAAGCTAAAACAGGACGTGCTTAAGCTGTCTACACAGCTTAAGTGGGTTTAGCTAATTTGTGGCCTTATAAAATTTTGAAAGAAAGCTAAAGGGAGGATTATTAATTAATACTTATTTTTACACTAAAAAGATTGATCCAAAGTGGCTTATTAAAAATCCTCACACTCAGCAAAATCAGCCAAAAGTGGCTGAGTGCACTTGACCCATAACAAACCCATTATGACCCATTTTGGGTCTAAACCAAACACCCCCTTAATGTATAAAAAAGCTTTTTAACTGATTTTTGGGTAAAATAAGGCTGAAATAAGTGATCACAAATGAATTTTAATAACTTTTAACATATGTTTAAACAACTTAAACAGAATTAAACAGCCTAAATCATAGTTCAAATTTCGACAATGGTGATTTTCACAAACTTTTTAACTTTTATTAAAAATGAAAATTGTTACAACATATGGCTTTTACATGAACTGAATTATACTTAAATGATTAAAAAGAAAGACTTTGAATTAAAATTAAGCTAAAAACATAAAAATAAATTGGTGTGGTGAGTTCGGCTTGGGCTTCTCTCTTTTATAGCTGCTGAAAGGACTTGGGATGAGTTAGCTGTGGAGTGCAATGCTTCCAAGGCAATCCTAGCCCTTCTCTTTGTCTTCTCTTCATCTCAGCCATGGATGTCGACTTTGGGTTGTGTGATTTTGGCAGGGAAAGGGTTATAGGGGCATTGGGTTGTGGGGAAAGGTGTGGGTGAGCTGTGAGTGTGTACTGGAGAGGTGGTTTGGCCATAAAACCGTGGGAAATGGGAGGTATAAGGTTGGCGGGAAAGGGTGAGGTACTGTTTTATGGTTGCAGGGTTTAAAAGAAACGAATGGGGAAGAGGCAAGTATGGCCCCTCACCTTTCATTCTTTGTTCATTTTGTTTTAAGCCTAATTTCAGTTATAACATAGTTTAGAAAGTGGCAGGTTTAGTCCCTGCGTTTTATAACTAAAGAATTAAGAAAGGGGTTTGGTAAATTACAAAAGTGGTCCCTCTGGTTTTATAACAAAAGAAAACAAAGAAGGATTTGGATAATTGCAATAATGGTCCCTGCTGTTTATAACTAAAAAGAAATAAAAAGAGTTTTGGTTAATTGCATTTTCAGCCCTTGTGTTTTATTAAACCAATTTTCTTTTTAAAACAACTTTCAAAATTTTGCAATTTAGCCCCTAAAGTTTTGAAAAAGGATTTTGGGCTTTTGTTGGGCTTGGGTTTGTATTGGGCCCACTGGGTTTGGGTTTGGGCCCAATAAGGTGTGTGGGCTTGTATTGGGCCCAATTGAGTGTGTCTGGGCCCAATAAGGTACAGGTTTGGTTATTGGGCTTTTTCAAGCCCAATAAGGTTATGGAGTGGGTTTTGTGTGTACAATGGCTGAGATTGGCTGTAACTGGGCTAGGATTGGGCCTTCAAAGTCTTCACAGTCTTTGTCAATTGCACACAAATGGGCTGTTGTAATTGATTGAGGGCCCATTTGGTCTTCACAGTCTTCATAATTTAGTCTTCATAGATATACTATTGGGCTTTCCCGGCCCATCAGATGGGTTAAGATTGCATCCAATAGTATTCTTCAGTTCCGGCTCCGGTTTGACTGCTGATTCTTCAGTATTGACTCTGACTTTGGCATTTTTGGACTTTGGCCTTGATTTTGCACAGTCTTTTCCATTCCATGCTCAGTTTTGTCATTTTGGCTTGGTTTTCTGTCTTTTTGTTGATATCCACTTCCTGCACAATACAAATGCAAAACAAACATATATTTGGCAGTTTTTGTCTGTTTTTGGTCATTTAAGCTCGTTTTCAGAGGTAAAAGATATGTGTAATTAAGCACTTATCAACTCTCTAGCAAAATGTCTCCTCTTGTGCAGTTGTAGCACTCCACTTTGGACTTATCAAAACCAATAGTCTCATTGCCATTAACAATAAGCTTCCTTCCTGTATTCTTTAAAAACCTTTTTGCCCTCATAGTCAACATGGCTATTTGCCATCTTAGATCCATCTCTTCTATATCATCTGGATGGATTTGTTGCAAGTCCTCATGTACAAGTTGAGGACTATTTGGTTGACTAGCAAAGAATGCACAAATAACAACATCACTCAAGTATTAACTGCTTGAGTAGTATTAACTAGTGCTGCTAGTGTTGTTATTTGAAGAGGACACAAAAACTATGTTCTGTGTGCTTGAGCTTGAGCTAGACATCCCTTTAACTTCTGGTTCATACACCTTGAGGTTGTTGTAGAGATCATCCATGCTCATTGTATCCAAATTGGCTTTATTCCTTCACACAACAACATGTGTGTTCCACTCAGGTGACAAACTTCTTATTAACTATTGATTACCATCTTCTTGTGAAAGCTTTTCATCCAGAAGCTCTAACTGACTCACAAGCTTTTGAAGCCTATCAAAAGTTTGATCAAGCATCTCTAAGCTTGGAGCAGTAAAGTTTTCATATTGCTGCTTTAAGAGATTCCTTTGAGTCTTTCTTGTAGCTGCATTCCTACCAAATCTCTTTTCAACAGCTTTCAACAACTTCTTAGCATCTTTTATAGAGTTAAACTTTAATTGGTGTTCATTGGGAATGCCCATCATTAAAGTACTTCTATCTTTCACCTCTAATCTTCTTTGAGCCTTTTCTTCAGCAGTTGTAATAGGCATCACTGTCACAACACCTTCCACAATTGGTTTTTAACATGTTACCTTCTTTTCTTTATCTATGCCGCCATAAACAAATCTGCTAATAACCAATAATGATCACCTGCTGCATCGTTTACCTATTGTACATGCCTGAATGTCAAATCTTTCTTCCCAAACCTTTTTGTGACACGCTGTCTGTCACAAGGCCATATTATGCCAATATAAACAGCTCATGATTGTGTTTAAACAATACCACTCGATCCAAGCTCTATGACTTCCCACAGTGCATAGTCTATCATATGGATATATTGTTCAATCCTCGTCCTCCATATCTCATACTTACCAGGTTTGAGCATGGGAACTTTGAATGCAGCCACTATGTGTGCAGAATCTTGATCCATATCTTTATAAAAAGATCTTGTGTATAAAAATAGGTTCTTCTCTTTCAAAGCTTCTTAACAAGCTCTGATACCACTTGTTGATCCCACTTTAATAGATTGAATTCCTTTAGCTTGTTTAAAGATTAGTTATATTAGATAAATCTAACACAACTATAGTAAAAACTTTGTTTGAATGTATTAAAGATTATACGAAATCTAATCTTTAATATTAAGAAGAAATCTTAATGAAAAAGTAATTCAAAACAAATAAGCTCTAATATTATTAATAATCATACGAATACTCTCAAAGTATTAGGGTTACAAAGACCTTGAAGCTAAGCATAATAAAAGATAAAAAAACATATGAAACTCTATGCCCTAAGACCTCCTTTTATACACCAAGGAGCCCTAGTCGGCTTACAATACTTTCCTAAGTATCCATAATCTTTTCTATAAACAAATAACTTAATACATATCATATAAGTAGTACTAACAACAAACAGTACTAACTTATTAACCTTAGCAGCATTAACTTATCTAGCAGTAGTAACTTATCACTAGTAGTAGTAACTACTTAGCATATTTTCTCTAGCAGTACTAATATTCACTAGCAGTACTAACTTTATACTAGAAGTAGTAAATACTTAGCATATTTTCTTTGAAGTTCACGAGCAGGAATAAATTCAGCTGAGCATCATTAACATTAACATGAGCAGCAGTAATTCAAACAACATCAAGAAGACTTTTAATCCCAACAATGTCTATTCTGTCGCTACGGCCACGTATGTGTGCTTCAGCTGCCTTGTTGGAGTGGTACTTCTGGTGAAAGATTATAGAATGATCAACCGTAATCCTTTCCATACAAAAACCCATATTTACCTTTATAAACTTGTTACTCCTTGGCTTTAGTGGTGGAGATGTGTATCCTTGCCAAGTTTATGATAGAATACTCGTCACGACCGAGCAATTAAGCGAATTCATTACATGTTACCACATAGATTAGTTGAGTGATTTGAGTGTTTTCATCTTCCTATTTTGTGAGGTGTTTGGTTATGTACTTGTAATGGATCAAATAAAAGCTTTAACAGAAAATATCCTTAGGGATACATTTTTATAAACTTTTAAAGGCTACTTGAGGACAAGTAGGATTCAAGTAGGGGGATATTTGATGACATCAAATAACGTCTATTTTATAGCATCATTTATCCCATGTTATTAACCCATTTTGTGTAGTTATTGCAAAGAATTGTTACTTAATTGTTTGTATTTGAGAATTGCAGTAATTATGTAGTACTTGGTGAATATTAGCAAAAGGCGCGTATTTTGGAGCTTAAATGAAGATATTTTGAAGATTACTATTCTGAAGATCAATACGCCGTATCCATCAAGGAAGATACGGCATATCCGTGCCTGCATTCACCAAAGACCACAAAGGAATAAAGCTCAATATGCCATATCCAGAAGACCAATACGTCGTATTGGAAATATGGAATGAATATAATATTCTAGAAGATATCAAGTGTGGTCCCTACTATAAGAAATACCCAATACGCCGTATCCAGTCCTTGGATACTCCATATCGAACCGACTTCCAGACCTTATAAATAGAAAACTCAAAAATGAGTTTTAGGTGTGCTAAATCATATTCTCGATACCTAAACCATAAAAGTCGATTTTGAGAGGAGAAAAAGAGCAGAAGAGGTCGAGCAACACTATTAATTCCATAGAAGACAACGTGTAATTCCATATACTTTAGTAATTGTTCAGTTTTTGGTATCATTCGTTAACTCGGTTAGTTTACCTTGGCTAAATAATTGCTTTTGTATTTATTATGACGTTTGAAGGCTAATACCTTTGGGTATTAGCCATTATTATGAAGATCTGAATGTTTGGTATTTGTTTATTGTTGGGATTAAAAGCTTTTTAATGTTGTTTGGAGTTACTGCTGCTCTTATTGATGTTAATGCTGCTCAGTCAAAGTTAGTGCTGCTGGAGAATTTCAATGAAAATTATTTTAAGTGTTTAAGACTGCTGGTAAAGTTACAACTGTTAGTACAAAGTTACTACTGCTAGAGGAAGTTACTACTGCTAGTGGAAGTTAAGACTTCTCAAAGATAAAGACTGGAAAATATGCTAAGTAGTTACTACTGCTAGTACAAAAATTACTACTGTTAGTACAAAGTTAATACTGCTGAAGGAGTTAATGCTGCTAGTGAAGAAGTTAGTACTGCTGAGTTAGTTAGTACTGCTTATGTGATTTGTATCAGATATCTTGGTAAAAGATATGTATAAGTTATTTGTTTAGAAGATTATGATTACTTAGGAAAGTATTGTAAGCCGTATAGGACTCTTTGGTGTATAAAAGGAGGTCTTAGGGCATAGAGATTGATGCACCATACCGATATGAGTCATTCATAGAAAAATATACAAAGTCATAAAATTCATAGCTTCAAGGTTTTGTAACCCTAATACTATTAAGAGTATTCGTATTGTTTCATTAGTAATATTGGAGCTTATTGTTTGTTGAATTATATGTTCATATAATTACTGTTTCATTGATAGTTCTTCCTAATATTAAAAATTAGATTCCGCATAATATTTAATACATGTAAAGTTTCTACTATAGTTGTGTTAGATTTATCTGATATAACAAAACCTTAAACAAGCTTAAGGAATTCGATCTATTAAAGTGGGACCAACAAGTGGTATCAAAGCTTGTTGCTTTGAGAAACTTTACTAGAAGACATAGATTAAGATTCTGCACACATAGTGGCTGCATCCAAAGTTCCCATGCTCAAACTGGGTGAGTTTAAGTTATGAAGGATGAGGATTGAATAATATATTCAGATGATAGACTATGCACTGTGGGAAGTCATAAATAATGGTGCAACCTTGCCAAAAACACAAGCTGTGGAATATAACACCCCCATTTTGACATATATAGCAGCGGAAGCTAATCTGAGGTATTATTTCACAGTACAACAGTCATAATCATAGAAAACGAATCGTAAAGAGACGTTTTTGGAAAATTTAGTTATCATTCATTTATTCATCAGAGTTTTTACAAAAGAGAGGTCCCAAACATCTAGAAACATAAAGTTTGAATGATAACAGTTTAGCCATCTTCAAGTCCGTGCCATGTGATGCTCAATTACCTGAGATAAACATGCTAAAAAGATCAACACAATGGTTGAGTGAAATTCATAGGTTTATGTTAAACAGTTTGAATACAAGTCATCATAACAGTGGGTTACGTTGTTATACACCCATAAGTGTAATAATTGCAATGAGTACAATTATTATAGAAAACAGTATTATTGCCCTAAGCTCATGACACCGAGACCTTGAGATAATCAATAATCACAAGAAGTTGCCCCAACGGGTGCCTTTGCCAAACACCCGCATAGTGATTCAAATGAAGTGCGTTTGGTTACCAGAAAGTATAGGTACACCAACGTGGAAGTTCAGTCCCAAATAGATCTATTCACAGCATTCGCGCTTACTCCGAAAAGTAATTAACGGTTCATGATAGTGGGGTCTTAATGGCAAAAGTAAGGACTTAGGCAATAATATATCAGGATAGCATACACTTGGAAAAACACTTGCATTCATGGTTTATAGCATGTATCCCCCTCGCGGGTTTATGAAAACATTAGAATATTTAAAATGCGAGGCTATAAACTCACCTTAACAGGGAAAATCTTATTGATGCCAAAAGTATATCAAGTGAAAGTAACGGCTTCGTCACACAACCTGGGGTAATATGTCAAGTCTTAGTGTGATGGTTTATGTTTCAAAACTTCATAAAGTTTAACGTATTACTTTGATTTATTAATTTATGGAAGTATTGCATCACTGTTCGGGCTATCATAATCTATATGTCATGTAGTATCGTTTGAGGAGTCAGGGCACTTTAAATCGTAAGCCCAACAAACTCGTCAAAACAAATACCCAAATGGAACCCCTCACATGAAATTCCCTAGTAACGTGATACGATAAGATTTTAAGTTTTTTCAAACGCTAGTCGATGATAAGTTACGTTAATTATATAACGTAATTGTTTTATAATGAGTCGATTGATGATAAATAATGATTAATGTGTCGGGTTTTATAATATTAATATATATTTTTATAATTTATATAAAAATATTATATTTTATATTTTTAAGTTTGAAAAAATAGCAATATATACCCTTGATTTATAAACTTTTACAAGTTTAATCCTTTATAAATAAATTATATATAATTTAAACCTTTAACTTTGAAATTTGGAAAGATAGGTCGTTATAGTTATAACTTTAGAAAAATGTAGTTATAACTTTAGGAAAATGACATTTTCAGCCCCTCTAGTTATAAATTTTAGAAAGTTACGATATATACCCCTATGCATGAAAAAGACATAAGCAAAATCAAAAGGCCCAAAGTTTATAATTTTGCTATTTTTGAAACCCAAAAGAGTTTTGCAGCTTATGTCTTATTAGAATAAGCTAAAATAAGATGTTCTAACGTAACAAAAGTTAAGAAAAAGGATTCGTTAGCTACAAAATCAAACATGAATTTTAGGGTTTTTAACCCAAAAATGTGTGAATTTTGAGGAATCTCAAGGCTGAACAGAGTTTATATAGGATCTAACAAACATATGAAAGAGTTTAAATAACAGATTATAAGTTTATGAACAAGATTTTGAGCTTACTGAGCTTAATGGGTCAAAAAGGTTTTGGTTCGGACGCCTAGAGAATGCCTTCAGGTTTTCTTTTCTTGATTTCTTGGCTTCAATTCAAATCTTAGGATCTTCACTTGATCTTCCTTGCCTTGTTTTGAGAAACTTTATTGTTTTGTATATATAATTTTGAGGTGTGTTTGAAAGAATAAAGAGGGGGTCTTGGCTATTTATATGGCTTAAAATACCCTTGGTGCCTAAGAATACTTAGAGTAGGGATCAAGGGTTATAGGTAGTGACTAATGAGGGCTATAGGGTGATTAGGAAGGGCTAGGAGTGTAGCTTTGAGTGGTGGAAGGATGTGGAGGGGTTTGGTTTACAAAGGGGTGGCGAGGGGGGTGTTTAGAGTACAAGTGGTGGTAGTAGCTTACAAGGAGGTGATATAGGTGGTTGCTAGGCTTCTTGGGGTGGTAGTAGGTCAGTCATAGAGGTACTTGAGGTGTTAGGGTGCTAGCTTAGGTGTAAATGGGTCAAAAATGAAAGAAAAAGGGTGTCAGGTTGGTTTTGGTCTCGAGTTAGGGTTTTTGGTTTGAATTCGAATTAGGGTTAGGGTTTAGGATAACTTAAGGTTTAGGATTAAGTTTTAAGAGTAATATTAGGGTTTAGGATTAAGGTTTAGGGTTTAGGAGTAAGGTTTAGGACCAAGGTGTATGTTTAAAATGAAATTAGGGTTTTAGGGTTTTAGATTAGGGTTTAGGTTTTTAGATTAGGGTTTTAAGAAGATTTAGGGTTTAGGTTTAGGGTTTAGAAGTTGTGCATTGAGTATTGTACCTTGTGCTAAAGTGGTGGTAAGAAATTAGAATGAATTTGGAGGGAAAATAAGTTAGTTTGAATTCATGCTTCTTGGATTTGTACATTGAGCTTAAATGACTTATACATTGACTTGGAGGGAAATGATATTTGAATTTTATGTATGGTACTATTGTACACATGTTTTGGAAACTTGTACATTCATTTTGTATGTATACATTACATATAATTAGGGTTTTGATATAAACGTTAATGAATAAAGTTTATTTAATAGTAACGTTTTAAAAAGTACGTTAAATGGATAACGCATTTGGTAAACATGATATTAGAGCATTGACTTGACATATTAGCATGTTTACATGATATAAACATAGATATAGATGGCATTGGTAGAGGTTGCGTGAGCTCATTTACTTTAGTTATGTAAACCACATTACACAATGGAATAAAGCAAAAAATTTCCTTGTAAAAAGGTGGTATATATAGTAGATGGATATTACAGTGCATCTAATTTAATAGATGGATAATTACAGTGATGAAAATTATGGGTTGTTATAAAAACTTTGTCCTCGTTCATCAAATCATCAATTGGAGCATCGTACAAAATCTTTTTCCATTCATTTTCTTTAGATTCCAAATCAAATAAATCATCATTCTCTTCGAGAGGCGGTTTTTCGGTGAACCCCTCGAGAATGGAAGCACCTCTTATCTTAGGAGTAGACGGATCATGGTGAAGTAGAAACTCAATCTCATCAATGTCGCCACCTGGGTCGAAACATTTATCCTTATTAAAATCGAAAGGAGGTGTGACAAGAAAAACCGACTCATCAAAAAGAGGATTTACGTCACTAGAGATGTATTCGTCATTGAATTCAAAAAGAGGGTTCGAGTAAATTTTAACATTTTCTTCCAGAACGTCCTCATCGGATAGTGACTCATCATCACTAGAGGTAAAATCATCATTTGAATCGAAGAGAGGGTTAGAGAAAGTCACTGATTTTTCCACATAAATGTTAATGGGAGAGAAATCATCACACAAAGATAAATCACAATCACTATCACTCTCAGAAGTATCCTCGGACTCACTTGGGATTGGAACAAGGTCCTCAACACTAGACTTTATGAATTTGTCTGATTCCTTTTTAGGAATAGTGCTAAGATGCTCATCCCCCATGACGAGAGAGTTCGTAGTCGGTAAGTCGGGTGTGATTGCAACTGACAAAGGAAGTTCAAAAATAATATCTCTTAAAGGAATAGAACTTTCCTCGTCATCGTCATCATAAAAAGAATTGAACCGTCACGAAGGATAAGTACTAAGATTAGCCACCTGCTCTAGATGCTGAAGCTCTTTCTTTTTATTAATCTCAATACTCATACCATTGAATTTACCTTTAAGATCATCAATCATACTTTCACATTCCCTTCTAAAATGAATATCTATTTTCTTATTACGATAATCTTTAATCTGTAAGTCATTACTTAAACTTAACAATTCATCTAAATAATGTTGCTTTAAATCCTCCATATCTTGGATACTCATTTCTTGAAGAGGTGATTGATCGATGCTAGCCGCCTGCTTTTGTTGAAGTAACTTTTCACAAAATGATTGCATCATTTGAAGAAGTTCATACATCTTTTGCTGATTAAAGTTCTCTTGAATACTCGGAGGCTGACGATTGATGGAATATTGCGGGGGTTGGTCAAAACCGGAATAGTTAGGCTCAAAATAGTTTTGATTCATTGGTTGACATTGAAAACTTTCATGAGGACCCCCACAGTTTTCACAACAAAGATATTGTTGTGGATAATAATTATCACTAAAGTTTTGATTGTAGCTCGGTTCCTGCTCATGGACAAGCGGGAACCGTGGCAGACAATCAAACCCATAGTGAGGATTGATTTAAACTATTATAGAAAGTATCAATCTGATGGAGAGGAGAAAAGCCATGATGGGGACATTTGTTAAGAAGATCTTTAAATCGGTCCCAGGCTTCAGCAAATGTCTCACCGAATCTTTGTTGAAATCTCGTAATTTCATTTCGAAGATTGGTAGTCTTAGAAGGAGGAAAGAAGTGGTTCACGAACTTGGAGACAAGATCGTTCCAAGTTGTGATAGAATTGGGAGGTTCTTTTTCAAGCCATGTCCGGGATGCTCCCTCAAGAGAAAACGGAAATAAAAACAATTTAACAACGTCACTCGGAATGTTATTAAGTTTAACTGTTTGTGTTATTTTCGTGAATCTTCGAATATGAGAATGAGGATCATCATTTTCAAAACCATGAAAAGCGATGACGGTTACTAGATTAAGTAAACCGATCTTCAACTCGAATTGATTAGCAAGAATGGGGGGTACAACGATTGCATCCCCGACACCATCGGTTAGTGCCTGAAGTAACTCCTCCATTGGACGGAGGTCGGGTATCGGACCCTGCGACGGAGCTTGTTCGGCCATATCGTCTTCTTCTAGATCAAAAAGGAGTGACGGTTCACTTTGATTCCTTCGACTTAATAACCTTTCGGGATCTTCAATAGGAGATAAAAGTCGTCTAGCGGAAGAACGTGTGCTCATGCACTATATAGACGGATACGATAATATATATAGAAAAAGAAAGAAGAAAAATATTTTTGGATTTTTTTTATAGAAAAAATAAAATGAAAATATTTTTGGTATTTTTAATTTTTTTATATAAAAGAAAATAAAATAGAAAATATTTTGGGATTTTTGTTGTTTTTATATTTTTAATAGATACAAAAATAACTTTCAAGGAGAAAGGATCTTAAAGGCATTCACTTTGAAACAAAACATGAAAATCGATCACCCCTCCCCGGCAGCGGCGGACTAAGCAAAGCAATCGAACGAAGAGATATATATAAAAAGGATATGCTTGTTAAGTGATTTGTTTAGATCCTTAAGTGTGATTTAATTAATTAAGTCCGTATTGATGAACCAATATCTTTCTAACAAATCATCTTCTCACAACGTTGGCTTATATTGAAAACAATATTTATTAAGATATCGATTACTAAATTAATGCCTAATTATTTTTACGGCTTTTGGCCGTTCGAATAACCAAAACAATAATCTAAGTAATATAAAAAATCACTAATCAATATTTTCCCTTTTATAATCACACTTAATTCACTAACCAATTTATCACTTAACAAGCACTCACTAAGCATATTAATCATCAAACAAGCAAATAAAGACATATTAAACTAAATAAATCTACACTAATGAATTGAAAAGAGAAAGGAAATAGAACCGAGTCGAAGAACCGCAAATGGATATAAAACCACCCGATCTAATAATCTATCAAAATAAATAAGTTTAGGAGCTTAAAGCTTTAAACTTAAAATATTAAGCTAGTTTACTAGACCCTTAAGCTCCACGCCTCATGAGTTGAATTCTTTCTAAACAAATCATCTTACTCACAGCTCGAAACGTTAACTTTATAATAAGAAAAACATATATTTATCTTAAGATATCGATTACTAAAATTAATGCTAATTATTTTTATTTTAAATTATATTATACACTTTACATAAAATTATAATATTATTATTTTAACTATTAATTTTTATTATATAATTATAAAAAAATTTTATTTTTATTAATAATATAAAATTTAATTTACGAGCTTTTGTTGCAGCCGTCTTAATCGTCGAAAATATTAATAAGTTAAACTGCACCAAGAATTAAAACACATACAACAATCCAGAAGTAAATGTAATACAAATGAGCGATAACCTAAAAAAATTCACACTATGTACAAAACGAATTAACCAAAGTAGTTAAAGAAATTCACACGATGCCATTCTTCTTTTTTTTCAAGACTTGGACTCCTCGAACACTCGCTATTGCTAATTCAGGACTTCCTTCTTCTAGCTACTTTTTTTATTATTTTTCAACTTCTTGTCTCTCTCTCATTTCTCCTTTTATCCTTTTTTTTTCTCAATTTCTCCATCTTTAAACCAATCTAAAAATCATTCTCTTATGTGGTTTAGTGGGTTTATTCTTTTCGAGAATCCCTTTTAAATTGATATATCTATAACACACACTTAAAAAAAAAAAAACCACGTTTTTGAGTTTTATCACTTAAAATATATACACAAGGAACATAGGAAGATAGATCGGACTTATAAATAGTCACTAATAAAGAACACATAATACGCAATAGATGTAATTATTTTCACTAACCATAATTCGATCACTTGTGATCCTAAGCTATATCACCAATATAGATGTGTGCATATTAATTCTGCATGCAAACTGACATGAGTAATTGGGTATTCTTTTCTTGCGTAAGCAAATGTGATAACCAGACCATCTGAACTTAACAAAATTATCACAATCTAACATATAATCTTAGTCACAACCCCTCAGAATATTTTTTTATTTAACCGACTTTGAATGAAGAGACTATAAAGAAAGGGAAGTCGGTTCGATACGGCGTATCCAATGGGTTGGATACGGCGTATTGGGGTTTCTTGGAGTAGGGACCACGTTTGATATCTTCCAAAATGTTTTATTCCCATATAGCTTGAATACGGCGTATTGCCTTTCCTAGATACGGCGTATTGGACTTGTTTCCTTTATGGTCTTTGGTGAGTGCAAGCACGGATACGCTGTATCTTCCTTAATGGATACGGCGTATTGATTTTTAGAATAGTAATCTTCAAAATATCTTTGTTTAAGCTTTAGAATGCGCGCCTTTCGCTAATATTCACCAAGTACTCCGTAATTACTGCAATTCTCAAAAATAAACGATTAAGTAATAATTCTTTGCAATAATTATACAAAATGGGTTAATTACATGGGATAAATGATGCTATAAAATAGAAGTTATTTGATGTCATCAAATATCCCCCCATTTGAACCTACTTGTCCTCAAGTAGCCTTTAGAAGTTTATAAAAATGTATCCCTAAGGATATTTTCCGTTAAAGCATTTATTTGATCTTTTACAAGTACACAACCAAACACCACGAGTGAGGATGTAACTACAACCGATTAGAGAAGATCAACAGAATTTATAGAAGAAAGAATTAATATTTCAAAACTTGATAATCATGTGTAGCTTGACAAAAACGGGATGGAATTTTAAAGTCGGGTTTTTAGTTATTTTCTTCTCTATTCTAGCTCAAGGGAACAAAGACGGGACAGTGAACCAGAGATTCATACCAACACTTCAAGATATCAATCAATTTAAAAATTATGACTGGTGCAAATACATTTTAGATTGTATTCGAGAAGAGAGAATGGAATTCAAACCAAAATCTTATTTCTCTGGGCCTCTAGGTCTTTTGGCGGTATGTTTTCTTAATGCATTACATTTAAAATTTTACTGCATTACATTTATTTCTTAATAGTTTTGAATTAAAAATCAAACTGCATGATTATAGTGTAATTGCTACATCACATTTATATCTTTGCTAATATAGTTTAATTTTTTTATAGCTTATATACTGCAGTTTAACAGTTTCACCTACAACCGTTGTTGAAAGAAAAGCACCTATATTTAAACATTGGAGTAAAGAATTGTTGAAGAAAAGACAAGTTGAAGAACAAAAAATAGAGGTTTTGGTCAACTTCCAATCGTGGAAGGTTTGGAATTAATAGAAAAACCAAAGAAAAATTTAAAGAAAAAGAAATCCAAACTAAATATATTAGGTAACTTAAAAATATATTTTAAAATGATATACATATATGAAAGAATTGATTAATAATTGGTTTCTTCTTGATGTACTAACAGAAATTGGAAGCATGAGTCGAGAAGAATAACTTAAACAGTTCAAATCAAAAACAGTTCAGGTAACAATTTAGTTTTGTTTTACATTTTGATGCAACTGATATAGCATAATAATGCAGCATTAAACATTGGTGAAAAAAAGATTATTAAACTTATTTCTTAATACATTACATCAAAATAGTTACTGCATTAAAGTTATTTTTTACTAACAAAAATTTTTTTTTTAAAACACAGGATATGAAGGATTGTTTGAGTGATAACTTATCAAAGATCAAGGCACTGTTGTTAGATACAGATGACAAGATAAAGATAGCATTGGATGAAAACCCAGAAGATAGTGATTTAAAGATGATTCTTGGAAAAAGATACGCAATGATGCCCTAATGTTCATACAAATGGATGCACTAAATAAAACAAACAGATGCCTTATCTTAACATGATGCTCTTATCATACTAAGAGATGTCGTAACACATATTTTAGATGCAACATACACAATGATGCCCTAATGTTCATACAAATGGATGCACTAAACAGAACAAACAGATGCCCTAACTTAACATGATGTTGTTATCATACTAAGAGATGTCGTAACACATATTTTGGATGCACTAATTATACAAACAAACGTTGTAACAATTCGTGTGATGCCCTAATCATACTAACAGATGCCCTTATCATAACAATAATCGATAACTGATTATGATTACACTTTACTCTAAACATACAAGTAGATGCCCAAAACATATACAATGATTCCCTAATGTTCATACAAATGGATGCTCTAAACAAAACAAACAGATGCCCTAACTTAACATGATGCTCTTATCATACTAAGAGATGCCGTAACAAATATTTTTGATGCACTAATTATACAAAAAAATGTTGTAACAATTCGTGTAATGCCCTAATCACACTAACAGATGCCCTTATCATAACAATAATTGATAACTGATTCTATTACACGTTACCCTAAACATACAAATAAATGCCCTAAACGTACACAATGATGCCCTAATGTTTATACAAATGGATGCACTAAACAAAACAAACAGATGCCTGATGTGTGCTAAAACACACATCTTTTGTACCCCGAAAAACACTATTAATTGGACTAAAAATGCTAAAATATGCTTAATTATCTTGCAAATATGTTTGTTTGGTATTTTTATGTCTTGCAGGTAAAATGATTGAAAACGGAGCAAAAACAAGAAATTACAGACTCGTCACGATTAAGAGTGTCTATTATTCAAATCAAGACAAAGTCGTGAAAAGTCCCCGAGCATGCCATTAGAAATAGCACGAGATTTCGAGTTCAACGGTGCCTTCTTTGTTTATTGGGCCGGCCCGATACCTGTTATATGGGTCGGGCCAGCCCTTGTTGAAGCTAGCCAAATTGTTATACTAGTCTAGCCCAAGACCAAGTTATACTACTCAGCCCAATTTTTAAAGGTTGAATATTCGGCCCAATACAAATCAAAGCCCGATTGGATCTTTTGAGTTTATACTAATGCATGCAAAATTTCAATTGCAATGTGAAAACAAGTGAAGAGAGATTGAGAATCAAGATCACATGCCTCCAAATCAATTCAACACTGCTCACGTGAGCACGCACTAAACATCTAATGGCCACTCTTGATTCGAAACGTGGCACTCTTTTAGTTCTCATAATTTTTATACATTCACGATTATACGAGGTGCATGTGAATATATGTGTGGCCTGCTTTCATTCTACGCAAAACCAAGGCCACGTGGCCATCTATGATTGATAGATCTATAACTGATGTACGAGGAAACAATCACAAGATACATACATGCGTTTTCATTACGCATTGACTTCACTCGAAAATTACTATATTACCCCCATATGGCTATATAATGGGAATTTATTTGCACACATTGAGATTTGATTGGGACACTCCAATCTGTGCACCGGATACTTGTACAATCTTTAAGATTATGCTTTATTTGTTTGTACATTGAGTATGCAAATCAAATATTGGAGTGTGCAAATCATCCCCCCTATATAATGGAAGGCACGCAGCAACGAGAGGGAGAGAGTTTTTTTTAGTAAGTAGTAGTAGTATTTTTACTTTAGTTTTCTCTCAAGAATTTTTAGCTTATTTAGTCTTATTTTCAGCTTATTAGAAATTTGTACAAGCTGTTCACAAGCTTAGGAGCTTATTTTTTTTTCAAATTTTCGAAGTTTTTTTAAAATTTTTGGATTTTTTTCAAATTTTTGAACTTTTTTTTAAAAAAAATTCGAACTTTTTTTCAAATTTTCGAACTATTTTTATAATTCTCGAACTTTGTTTTCAAATTTTCAAACCTTTTTTCAAATTTCCGAACTTTTTTTCAAATACTCGAACTTTTTTTTTCAAATTTTCAAACTTTTTTCATATTTTCGAACTTTTTTTTCAAGCTTGAAATTTTTTTTTTTTCAAAATTACGAACTTTTTTTAAAAATTTTCAAACTTTTTTTTCAAATTTTTTGAAATATTTTAAAAAATTATCGAACTTTTTTTCAAAATTTTGAATTTTTTTCATATTTTCAAACTATTTTTCTAATTTTCAAACTTTTTTTTTTCAATTATTCCAAAAAAAATATATATATATAAATGTATTGTATATATATATATATATATATATTTAATATATAATGTGTGTGTGTGTGTCTATATATATATAAATATATATATTATATTTATATATATATCTAAATATTTATATAATATATATATTATATATATATATATGGGTGATTGGCGTTATTGTGATGAACACTTTAAAGTAAAAAATAGTAGGCACAGTTGTGAGCCATTGGATCAACCATTATAGATCATAATTAATTATAACTAAATAAATAGCTTATAATGGCAATTTTGTAAATAAGTTAAACACAATACCCTTTCTAAATGTCACATATTAAATGCTGAATTTGAAATCCATGAAATAGTCAAAAAATACACATTGACTATTAAATACAGAATTTGATCGCATTAATTGGTCAAAAATACACATTGACCAACTATGACTTTATATAAGTGACACATTATTAGTGACAAATTTTTTTATTTTATTTGTTTTTTTATATTAGAGACATAGTTTTTTTTTATATTTTCTATATATCAGTGACAACTTTTTTTTTAAAAAATATTTCTTTATATATTAGTGAGATATTCTTTTTAAATTTATTTTTTTATAACGTAATACATATTATTAGTGAATACCATTTCCGTTTATTATTTGTTTTTTTATATCGTCTAGTGCACATTATTAGTGGCACATTTTGTTTTTTATTTATTTTTTATATAATAATGACACATTTCATTTTTTATTTGTTTTTTTTATATAATAGTGGCACATTATTAGTGACACATTACGTTTTTTTACATCTTTTATAACGTTGACACAATCTATATATTTTGATAAGCAAAAGTACTAATAAAACAAGATGAACACTTTAAAGTAAAAAATAGTAGGCACAGTTGTGAGCCATTGGATCAACCATTATAGATCATAATTAATTATAACTAAATAAATTGCTTATAATGACAGCAAATTTGTAAATAAGTTTAAATCACAATACCCATTCAAAAATGTCACATATTAAATGCTGAATTTGAAATCCATGAAATAGTCAAAAAATACACATTGACTATTAAATACAGAATTTGATCGCATTAATTGGTCAAAAATACACATTGACCAACTATGACTTTATATAAGTGACACATTATTAGTGACAAATTTTTTTATTTTATTTGTTTTTTTATATTAGAGACATAGTTTTTTTTATATTTTCTATATATAAGTGACAACTTTTTTTTTTTAAATATTTCTTTATATATTAGTGAGATATTCTTTTTAAATTTATTTTTTTATATACTAATGACATATTATTAGTGATACATTTCGTTTTTTATTTGTTTTTTTATATCGTAGTGGCACATTATTAGTGGCACATTTTGTTTTTTATTTATTTTTTATATAATAGTGACACATTTCGTTTTTTATTTGTTTTTTTTATATAATAGTGGCACATTATTAGTGACACATTACGTTTTTTTACATCTTTTATAACGTTGACACAATCTATATATTTTGATAAGCAAAAGTACTAATAAAACAAATACCAAATATTTAGATAGTATCGCGTTAAACAAAGTTCGTGATTACCGGAAAAGCCAAAAACGAAGACCGGAATATTTATGAGTCGAATGGTTCTTTTGAGAGAGAGATATATAAGTCCAAATTTCCTTATCTCGACGTTAAAAATTACCATATCTCAAATGATATATGAGTAACAATTTAGAAAGCTATTCGACATTTATAAATTACTAGATAAATACACTCCTTGAACGTGATTTCTAAACCACAAAATGGGCTCGATCGAACCAAAACTATAGCTAGAAAACGATTAATTTGCATACACGTTTATGAGAGATAGATTAGGTAGTTAGGATATATTAATATAATTGAAAATACCTGTTATACCCTTTTTGGTGTATTAACTATTAGATTTAATTTTCAGTTTTCTTTTAAAGAAAAATGCCACATGTCGCGTTTTCATTGGTGCCTATTGTTCATCACTTTAAGGTGTTCACCACATGAACGCAAATATATATATATATATATGTATATATATAATATAATATAAAGTATATATATATAATATAATAAAAAAATATAATATATATATAATGTGTGTGTGTGTGTGTTGTGTGAATTAATGTGTTTGTGTGGTATTATATATTGTGTGTATGTATGTGTATATATATATAATATTTCAATTATATAAATATATTATATATATATATAAATTGTGTGTTTGGTGTGTGTGTGTGTATTATAATTTATATATTATATATATATATATATAAATATATATATATATATATATATATATATATATATATATATATATATATATATATAGGGATGGGATCATGAGAAAACCTTATTTTGGTGGAAAACCCAGAAAACCTAGAAAAACCAAACAAATGCCCTAAAAAAACCAAACAGATGCCCTAATTTTTTCAGGCTAAAAATTGTTTTTTCAGGCAAATATGGCCTCGATTTACACTCTGTAAAAACCAAAAAAAACAAACAGATGCCCTAAAAAACTAGGGCATCTGTTTGATTTTTTTAGGGCATCTGTTTGGTTTTCTGGGTTTTCTAGCAAAATATGGTTTTCCCTAGAACCCATCCCTATATAGGGATGGGATCATGAGAAAACCTTATTTTGGTGGAAAACCCAGAAAACCTAGAAAAACCAAACAAATGCCCTAAAAAAACCAAACAGATGCCCTAATTTTTTCAGGCTAAAAATTGTTTTTTCAGGCAAATATGGCCTCGATTTACACTCTGTAAAAACAAAAAAAAACAAACAGATTTCCCTAAAAAACTAGGGCATCTGTTTGATTTTTTTAAGGGCATCTGTTTGGTTATTCCTGGGTTTTCTACATACATATATATATATAGGGATGGGTTCTAGGGAAAACCATATTTTGCTAGAAAACCCAGAAAACTCAGAAAACCAAACAGATGCCCTAAAAAACCAAACAGATGCCCTAATTTTTTCAGACTAAAAATTGGTTTTTCAGGCAAATATGGCCTCGATATAATGTCTGTAAAAAACTCAAAAACCAAACAGATGCCCTAATTTTTTCAGGCTATACAAAAGATTTTTTAGGGCATCTGTTTAGTTTTTTAGGGCATCTGTTTGGTTTTTTTGGGTTTTTACAGAGAGTAAATCGAGGCCATATTTGCCTGAAAAAATTAGGGCATCTGTTTGGTTTTTTTAGGGCATTTGTTTGGTTTTTCTGGGTTTTTTGGGTTTTCCACCGAAATTAGGTTTTCTCATGATCCCATCCCTATATATATATATATATATTCGTTCGATTGCTTTGCTTATTTGTTAATTAGTATAATCTAGTTTTGTATTATTTTATATTTTAGTTTTAAATCACAAATCAAAATTAAAAGATAATCACGCTTTATACTTAAAAACAATAACGTGGTTTTCTATTCATCTCTCGTTGGAACACGACACCCGGAGGATAGACTTTTACATTTCCTAAAGTAAATTTTTATATCTAACGGGATACTCTCTATACTATTACTTATTTTATATTTTGAAATATATATATTTATATACACTATTATATTCAAATCAGTTTTTGGCGCCGCTGCCGGGGTGGGGTGTACGATTTTCACGTTTTGTTTCAAAGTGAATGCCTTGAAGATCCTTTCTCCGTGAAAGTTATTTTTCTATTAAAAATATAAAACAATAAAAATCCAAAAAAATATTTTCATTTTATTTTCTCTATTAAAAATCCAAAAATATTTTTCTATTTTATTTTCTTTATAAAAATCAATTTTTTTTTCATTTTTAATATCTTTAAAAAATCCAAAAATATTTTTCTTCTTTCTTCTTCTATATATTATCTTATCCGTCTATATAGTGCATGAGCACACGTTCTTCCGCTAGACGACTTTTATCTCCTATTGAAGATCCCGAAAGGTTATTAAGTCGAAGAAATCGAAGTGAACCGTCACTCCTTTTTGATCTAGAAGAAGACGATATGGCCGGACAAGCTCCGCCGCAGGGTCCGATACCCGACCTCCGTCCGATGGAGGAGTTACTTCAGGCACCAACCGATGGTGTAGGGGATGCAATCGTTGTACCCCCCATTCTTGCTAATCAATTTGAATTGAAGATCGGTTTACTTAATCTAGTAACCGCCATCGCTTTTCATGGTTTTGAAAATGATGATCCTCATTCTCATATTCGAAGATTCACGAAAATAACACAAACAGTTAAACTTAATAACGTTCCGAGTGACGTTGTTAAACTGTTGTTATTTCCGTTTTCTCTTGAGGGAGCAGCCCGGACTTGGCTTGAAAAAGAACCTCCAAATTCTATCACAACTTGGAACGATCTTGTGTCCAAGTTCGTGAACCGTTTCTTTCCTCCTTCTAAGACCACCAATCTTCGAAATGAAATCACGAGATTTCAACAAAGATTCGGTGAGACATTTGCTGAAGCCTGGGACCGATTTAAAGATCTTCTTAACAAATGTCCCCATCATGGCTTTTCTCCTCTCCATCAGATTGATACTTTCTACAATAGTTTAAATCAATCTGAGCAGGATTCTCTTAATTCTGCAGCTAATGGTAATTTCTTGACAAAGAATACCCAAGAAGCTTTGACTATTATTGAAAACAAATCTAAAGTTCAAACTTCTAGAAACAAACCTCAGGTTGCTAGTGCTAGTAGGAGCTCGACACAAGATGCTCATATTACCTCTCTCATTAAGCAAGTTAAAGCTCTTCTCTCTCTGTACCGACCGGTTAATTCTGTACAAAACGGTTGTGAGACATGTGGTGGTCCACATGCTTATTATGAGTGTCAAGCCACTGGTGGCTACACTTAAGAGGACGTTTATGCTACAAAGGGTACCTATAACCAGGGTGGTAATTCTTACCAACTCCAAGGTAACCATAATCTGCTAAGCTATCATTCCAATAATTACCTCGGACCACAAGGATTTAATAATCCGAATCAAAACAATCAGGGAAACAATCAAGGAGATAATCAAGGGATTATCAAATTAATCAAAACAGGACCCAGAATTATAACCAAAATAGATATAACTAAGGTTCTCAAGACCATGGTTATAATCAAAACAGGGGTCAGAATTATAATCAAGGAAATAATTACAATCAAAATTAGGGATATTATCAAAACCACAAATCAATCTTCTACGGATGATTTATTAAGACAATTATTGATTCAAAACCAGAACTTAAAAAGAGACCAAGAGGCCATAAATCAGTTTGTGCAGACTCAAATTGGTCAGTTGACTAAGGCTCTCCAGGAGAGACCTTAGGGAGTTTTTCCGAGCAACACCGTTCCCAACCCACGAGAAGATCTTAAAGCTATCACCACATGGAGTGGTGTTACTTTAGCTAGACCCTCGGTTCCTCCTCCTCATCTTTCTTCTTCTGAGGAGGTGGAACAAGAACCGAAGACGACAACAGATCAGGTACTCACCGAGAGTACCACAAGAGTCCCACCTCTGGCTGTCTAGCCGTCTCCCGCTTCTACTTCTTCTGAGCTTCCTCCTGCTCCTGTTTCTTCTCCTGTGATTCCTGAGCAAAATCTGCATCAACCTCCGATACCAAATCCTTCGAGGTTGAATAAGGATAAGCTTCAAGACAAATCTGATATACAAATTCACAATTTCTTGCAAATGTTTAAGAAACTATACTTCAATATCAGTTTGGTTGAAGCTTTAGCTCACATGCCTAAGGAGAAACTTGCTAAAATGGTTAAAGATTTATCAATTTGCTAAAATGGTTAAAGATCTCCTTACCAATAAGGAGAAACTTTTTGAACTGGAAAATACCCCCTTGAATGAGAACTGCTCAGCTGTGCTCCTAAAAAAGTTACCTGAAAAACTTAAAGACACTAGGAGGTTCCTCATTCCTTGTGATTTTTATGGGCTTGAGTCCTGCATGGCCCTAGCCGATCTAGGTGCTATCATCAACTTGATGCCCCTTTCTGTGTGGAAGACACTATCTCTTCCCGAGCTTACTCCCACTCAGATGACCCTCGAGTTAGCTACACAGACTGTTACGTATCTAGCCGGTATAGCCGAGGATGTTTTCGTTCAAGTGGGAAAGTTTACATTCCCAGCTGACTTTGTTGTAGTCGACTATGATGTCGATCCTCGGGTCCCTCTTATCTTAGGGAGACCTTTCTTGAGGACGGCACATGCTCTAGTCGACGTACACGGCGAAGAGTTAACTCTTCGAGTCGGTGATGAGAAATTGGTCTTCAACGTTGAAAGTACCTCGAGATATCCTCGAAAGCATGGTGATGAATCTATCCATAAGATTGACATTCTTGATATCACATGCGAGGATCATTTCCATGAGGTGCTAAATGTTCAAAAGTCAATTAATCCAATGAGTTGCAGTCCCACTCCTTCTCCTGACCATGTGGTCGGATCTATCTCCCCTTCTCTCACTCCCTTCGGGGATAGTGATTTTATCTTGGAGGAGATCGACACTTTTCTTGCTTCTGATGATTCGACATCACCGGATGTTGATGACGAAATATTTGATCCGGAGGGAGATATCCGTCTTATTGAGGAATTATTAAATAATGACATCTCGAATGATCTCCCTCCTCCTCTTCCTGTGTTTGTGATTAATGAAACTGAAAAGATTAAATCTTCTATTGATGATCCTCCGGATCTTGAGCTCAAGGACTTACCTCCCCACCTCGAGTACGCGTTTTTAGAGGGAACTTCCAAGTTACCCATCATAATCGCTAAAGACTTGAAGAGGGAGGAAAAGGAACAACTTCTAAAGGTTTTAAAGTCACATAAACGTGCCATCGCTTGGAAAATATCAGATATTCGGGGCATTGATCCTAATTTTTGCACCCATAAGATATTGATGGAGGACGACTTTAAACCGGCTGTTCAGCACCAGAGAAGGGTAAATCCTAAAATCCATGAAGTAATTAAAGAAGAAGTTATCAAACTTCTCGATGCTGGATTAATTTACCCTATCTCTGATAGTCCTTGGGTGAGCCCTGTTCACGTCGTACCCAAAGGGGGGGGGGGTATGACGGTTGTTACTAATGAAAATAATGAGTTGATTCCTACAAGATTGGTCACGGGTTGGCGTGTTTGTATTGACTACCGAAAGTTAAACGACGCCACCCGTAAAGACCACTTCCCTCTCCCTTTCATGGACCAGATGTTAGAACGTTTAGCAGGAAACGAATACTATTGTTTCCTCGATGGTTTTTCTGGATACTTTCAAATTCCTATTGATCCCCAAGACCAGGAGAAAACCACCTTCACCTGTCCTTATGGAACATTTGCTTACCGAAGGATGCCTTTCGGTCTTTGCAATGCTCCTGGGATGTTCCAAAGGTGTATGGTGGCTATTTTCTACGATATGATTGAGAAAACCATAGAAGTTTTCATGGATGACTTCTAGATCTTTGGGGATTCCTTCTCATCTTGCCTCTCCTATTTAGATATGATACTAAAATGGTGCAAAGACACCAATCTTCTTCTAAATTGGGAGAAGTGTCATTTCATGGTCAAAGAGGGCATTGTCCTTGGCCATAAGATCTCTAAAATTAGTATTGAAGTAGATAAAGCTAAAGTGGATGTGATTGCAAAACTACCTCCTCTGACCACGGTTAAAGGAATTAGGAGCTTCTTGGGTCACGCCGGCTTTTATAGGAGATTTATCCAAGATTTATCCAAAATAGCTTGGCCGATGACCCAACTGTTGGAAAAAGACACTCCCTTTTTCTTCTCTCCTGAGTGTCAATCTTCTTTTGAAATTCTTAAAAAGAAGTTAACTGAAGCTCCTATTCTTGTGTCCCTAGATTGGGACTCACCGTTTGAAATTATGTGTGATGCTAGTGATTTTGTTATAGAAGCGGTTTTAGGTCAAAGAAAAGATAAATATTTTAGGCCTATACACTATGCAAGTAAGACCTTAATGGATGCTCAAACTAACTACACCGTTAATGAAAAAGAGCTTTTAGCTGTGGTGCACGCATTCGAAAAATTTCGGTCTTACTTTGTCTTATATAAGACAATAGTATATATGGATCACTCGGCTTTAAAGTACTTATTTGATAAGCAAGATGCTAAGCCGAGATTGCTCCGGTGGATTCTCCTGCTCCAAGAATTTAATATCGAGATTCGCGATAAAAAAAAGAGCAGAGAATCTCGCAGCCGATCATTTGAGTAGATTAGAAAATCCTTATCAAGGGAATCGTGTTAGAATGAAAATAAATGACAATTTTCCACACGAGTCTCTAAATATGATTTCTCTTAATCCTGATGATGAACCCCCGTGGTTTGCCGATATTGCAAACTACCTAGTGGGTAATGTGCTTGTTAATGGGATGTCATCCCAGCAGAAAAAGAAATTCTTTAAGGATGTTCGACATTATTTCTAGGATGACCCCTATCTCTTTCGGATTTGTGCTGATCAGATTATTCGGTGGTGTGTAGACGGGCAAGAAGCTATGTATATTCTTTAAGCTTGCCACCATGGTCCCATCGGGGGACATCATGGCCCGAACTACACCGCCAAGAAAGTTTTCGACTACTATTTCTTCAGGCCCACCACATACCGCGATGCCCATGACATAGTCACACACTGTGACTCATGTCAACGTCAGGGAAAATCTCACAAAGGGACGAACTGCCCCAAAATCCTGTTTAGATTTGTGAGATCTTTGACGTCTGGGGCATCGATTTCATGGGCCCGTTCCCGTCTTCACGAGGGAACCGATATATACTCGTGGCTGTCGACTATGTGTCTAAATAGGTTGAAGCGAAAGCGCTTCCCACTAACGACGCCCGAGTTGTTGTTAAATTCTTGAAACAATTATTTTCTAGATTTAGAACCCTACAGGCCATTGATATGTGTGAAAACACATATCCGTTTTATATCAAAAATGGCCCTAAAAAGACAAAATTGTGCTTTAAATGCTTGAATATTGCTTGTTTTGTCTTTGTGATTGTGTAGGTACGGATATTGCAAAAATCTCAAGAAAATGGTCAAAACCGGACAATCACGAACACGGGAATGGAAGAGCACACAAAGAGCCAGGAGAATGCTATCAAAAGTCAATAGTGGTCAACAAAAGTCAACCTATGGTCAACAGTGGTCAACCATAAAAAGACAAAATCCCAAAAATACCAAACCAGTCCCTCAAAGTTAACCAAAATTACAAAAATAATCCCTAAAAGTGTCTGTTTTTCTTTCTATTTTCTTCAGAATAAGTGTGTAATATATAGCCCTTATCAGTGTGGGTGTGTGCTTTCTTTCTATAGTTTGTCTGGTTCATTTTTTGCTGTAGGATTCCCTGAGATGTGAAGACCCGTGCTTGTTATCAATCCTCCAATCACTTGGTCTCCGGTCATCTTAATGTTTATATATAGGGAATTTTCAATCCTGAATCCAGGTATATTGTTGTTCCCCTGCTTCACTCCTTAGATTTACTAGCATTTGCCCTTTTTATTCCTTACAGTCGATTGGGGGTTAAAAACCGACATTTTGAACATTGAGGCAACAAGCAAACGCGTACAACGCTAAAAATAAATAGTATATTTATCGACGTCGTCAATGACTTGAAAACACAGGGTGTTATAGTCTGTGTCCCACGCAACCCCGTTTTGACCAAAATTTTATTTTATTTATCCGTTTTGACCAAAATTTTGTTTTATTTATGTGTGAAAAAAAAGGTTTTGACTATGCGTGATTGACTAGTCCCTTAAGCTCACAAAGGAGATCCTGACTCGACTAGAGTGTTGATCTGGCTATTCCCTTAACTTTTTAGGCTAAGCTTCTACAAGTTGTGCAAAAGATAAATGCTAAACAAGGATTAGTTGGATATCTTAAGAGCTCATATATGTAATTTATGGCTTTTCCTCCCAGAAGCTTCTAACCGGACTAATAAGTGCTCTTTTCGAAATTAGACAAATTAGTGGTTTAATCACCCTTAAAAGTCCGTTTAAAATCAACATTTTTAGACAATAAAAGCTTTATTGATGTAAGTCAACTATATTGATAAATTTAGTCTTAGTTTAAATTTATACTTAAATTTTCTATAAAAATTTTTTTTCTATATACCGTGATAAAGTATAAAGTATGATAAGTATTGCAAAAAAAATAAAAAAAATAAATGAAAAAAAATAAAATAAAAATAATATAAACCGAAGCCGAAATAAGACAACTGGACCATGGTCGGTTCGCGCCCGATGTGGCAATCGTTTAAAGGGTGGAGGTAATAGTTAAAATAATAATGTTATTAAATGTAATTGTAAGTGTGGTTGTTGAATAAATATAGGAAGAATCTCTTTTTCTAAAATTTAAATATGTTTTTGAACTAAAACTAACGTGCTTTAAGTTATAGTTTTTCTAAGTGTAGTGTTAGTTTAACGGAAATTCTAAGAATTTTGGAAAACCGAAGGTCCGTGAGTTTCGATACTATTCTCTGTGGGGTGTCAAAAGCCTAGTCACCTAAGTCGATCTCGGCTGGGATGTACTGAGAAGAAAGTCTCTACATGAATAACTCCCTTCAACAACAGAATTTTTGGAAGGAACGTTAAGCTTTTACATTCAAACTAGAGGGACTACAAACTTTTCTTAAATGTCGAATGGATAGTCAAAAATTTAAATGACACATTTCACACTAATAAATAATAAACTATCGGGAGTGAAAAGTTAGCTTAGGCTTACACAAATTGCAAATATGAGTAATGTTAGCATTTTATACGTACTTTTGCACAACATTAATAATTGTACAAGCTAAGTTTAGGAGTAGTAAAAAGCAGATGATGATTATTATCTCCTAGAGGCACCCAGTTTGTATGATTATTATCTTCTAGAGGCACCCAGTTTGTATGCTTCCCGTTCTTAAGCTTTGTATATATATTGAAAATAAAAGTCAAGCATGGCGGGTCACAATAAAATTATTATCTATCAAGGAATAAGGGACTAATGGGGCCTTAGTAAGAAATGATTTTTAAACCTTTTCTAATGATATTTTTTGTTCTTGTTTGAATGGATGGGTGTTAGGGGGTTAAATTATTTATTTCTGGGCTTGTTTTATAAACATTACGTGTGGGACCAGCAATGGCTTAGTGTGGAAGAATTTGATGTGTGCTAAAACACACATCCTTATAACCCTGGAAAACACTATTAATCGGACTAAAAACACTAAAATATGGAAAATTATATTGCAAATATGTTGTATTGTGTTTTTATGTCTTGCAGGTACTAAGGATTGAAAACAAAGCAAAAACAGAAATTTTCGAGTTCGATTCAATCAAGTTTTCTCATTATTCAAGACCAAGACGAAGTCATTAATATTTCCTGAGCATGCCATTGGAAAGAGCACGAAAATTCGAGTCCAACGGTGCCTTCATATTTATTGGGCTGACCTGACACCATTTATATGGGTCGGACCGACCCATACTTATTTAATACAAGTTACAGCCCATGTCCAAATGAATGGAACTCGGCCCAGTATTTAGTGCTCAGCCCAGCATCAACATGCAAATCTTGGCCCAAGATTAATTTATGAATAGAGTATGGCCCAAATTCTATATCAAAAGAACAAACTGAGCAAATAAGTTTTGAAGCAGTGATACACTCACACACGTGCCTCAAATTAATTCAATAAAATGTCACGTGACTCCCCACTCCAACATCGGGCCATTTGAAAGTTGACACGTGGCATCTCTTTATCCCTCAAAATTTGTTATATATTAATGATTGTACGAGGTAATGGATCCAAGGTAAATGTGGCCTTCTTAGAAATTTCGTGCCTCATCAAAATGTCTAATATACCCCTAGATCTTGGACTTTAATTGGATGGCTCACTGAATAGACAAAATTGCCCACACCAACTTTGGTATATAATTGAACACACACGCAACAAAAAGGAGGATAATTAGTTTTTAGTTTTTAGTAGTGTAGCTTACTCTCCACAAAAATGTTTAGCTTATTTTCAGTTTGAGTAGCAGCTTAATAGGGCTTATTATACTTGCTTATTATCTTCTTTGTAACAAGATTTATATTTAGCTTATTTATAAATGATGGTTTAAGGTTGGTTTATTTATTAATTCAACTTATTTCTTTTTCTTCTTATTTTTAAAGTCTTTGTCTTATTAAATAAGCTAATTTTGTTTAGCTTGTTTTCTGTTATAAATAAGCTCTTGTGGTTTTTGGTTTTTAAGAGTCGTTAAAGTTCGGTTTACTTATAAGTTTCTATTTCATTTTTCGACTCGATACGAACAAGAAAAGGAGTGGTGCAAAGAGCTTTTAAGCTCGGCTTGCTCATAAGCCTTGTCGCCCTTTTAAGATTCGAGAGCTTATTAGCTTAAAACTCAGCTTATTTACGTCTCTTGCTCAACTCGAAAAAACCAAATGGAAACCGCATATTGGGTGGTCTTTGGCTTGTTTCCTAAGACTTGAGTTTCTATTTTTTCGAGAGCTTATTCATAGTTTAAGGTTTCAAGAGCTTATATTCTAAAAAAGTTATTGTTTATTAAACTTTCGGTTAGCTTATTTTTCTTCTTCTACTCTTTTTAAATGATTTTAGAATAATTTTAGTTTAATAGATTTAAGTTTTATAAAAAGTTCTTTATAGTGGCTCATTGGTTTCGTCGTTAAGGTGTTTTGTTTAATTGGTTTACTTATTTTGAATCTAGCTCTATTCGAATCCAAAAGAAAGTAGCCACGAGTATTTCGAGTATTTTTTTTTAAAATCTACAAATGCTTTTTAAAATTCTCAAATTTGTTCCATACTCTATTTTGGGCTGATCAATTCGTACAACAGATTTTATTAGTGAAAATTTACAACTCATTTCATTTGATTGCAAAGTGAGTTGGGCTAGGCCCATTTTCGGATATCAGGAGGCAAACAAACAGTTTTTTTAAAAGTTTTATTTAGATTATTATATTTTTGTTTTAACTTTTCTTATTTTGTGATGACGGAACCCGTTCAACTCATTGGCGAGGGGCTTAAGGGTCTAGTAAACTAGCTTAATATTTTAAGTTTAAAGCTTTTAGCTCCTAAACTTATTTATTTTGATAGATTGTTAGATCGGGTGGTTTTATATCCATTTGCGGTTCTTCGACTCGGTTCTATTTCCTTTCTTTTTTTAATTCATTAGTGTAGGTTAATTTAGTTTAATATGCCTTTATTCTTATTTGATCAATATGCTTAGTGAGTAGATTTTCTTATATGCTTGTTAAGTATTAAATTATTTAGTGAATTAAGTGTGATTAGTAAGTGAAAAATATTGATTAGTGATTTTTATATTACTTAGATTATTGTTTTGGTTATTCGAGCGGGCAAAAGCCGTAAGAATAATTATGTATTAATTTAGTATCGATATCTTAATAAAAGTTGTTTTCAATATAAGCCAACGTTGTGAGAAGATAATTTGTTAGAAAGATATCGGTTCATTTATAAGGACTTAATTAATTAAATCACACTTAAAGATCTAAACGAGTCACTTAGCAAGCATATCCTTTATATATATATATATATATATATTTATTCGTTCGATTGCTTTGCTTATTTGTTCATTAGTATAATCTAGTTTAGTATTATTTTTAGTTTTAAATCAAAAATCAAAATTAAAAGATAATCAAGCTTTATACTTAAAATCAATAACGTGGTTTTCTATTCATCTCTCGTTGGGATACGACACCCGGTGGATAAACTTTTACTTTTTCTAAAGTAAATTTTCATATCTATCTGGAATCTCTCTATATTATTACTTATTTGATATTTTGGGATATATATATGTTTTTATATAGACTATTATACTCAAATCAACGGCCATATACATGTAACATTTCAATTGATGGATACTAATGTCTATATTATGGTTATAAACATCCCACCATATTTCCCATACTTTATTTATACTCTAAACACCTTTTATTGCCTTATCTAGATTCCTAAATTATGGCAGAATTTTATAATCACTTCACACCCACAAATAAAATACCAAACGACCTCAAATGACTTCCATACTTTATGTACAGTAAGTTCAACATGATATAGTATTACCCTATTTTTCCTATAATTATTTGATAAGCTTTACTATTTTCTAAAAATCCAACAACACAAAGTGTTCATAAAGTGATCTGATTTGACTACTAAAAACTTTGACTTGATCAAACCCATTTAGACACTTAGGAAAAATCGACAAAAATTACAAAAAATCATAGACACATAGAACTTACTTCAGTTCAAGTTTCATAAATTAAAAAGACGTTTTGATATAGTTTCTAACCTCCCAAACACAACCCAAAATTTGTCCCCAAAACTCAGATTCGACAACTTATCTTGTAAAATTAATTGACTGACTTCCACTTACTGAATATTCACAAAACTATTTTTGTTGAAAAGTAGACTCTCTGAACTTAATTTTAAGCTTAAGAAAATCAATAAAAGCTATTCATATGTCTGAGTTATGATTTTTACAAGATGACCTAAAAGTCTGTCCAGTTTGTAATTTTGAATTTACAACAATTAAACCTAATTAAACCCACCCATATGCTAATCATTATCCCCAAAATGATTTTTGATGATCAAAACATCTTATTTACAAAACCCTAATCCATCAACTCAATTGTTACATGATTAAAACAATGATTAAAACATAAACTTGATTAAGAGTGTATAAAAATAATTCGATTCAAGATTAAACAAAAGATCAAACCTTGATTTCTTAGAGCTTCAAAAACCTTCAATGGAGGCTAGGGTTTTGTAGTTTAGTCGACATAGAAAAAAGAATGAATAATACTGATTTGTTTTTATAAAAGAGTTTCTAAATAATGGGCTTCTTTCGTTTTTTCCTTTTCTTCTTTGTCGACCCAAAACCAACACCCCTTTAATAATTAATTTTTTTATTATTATTTAACTTATAAATTTCATTCCCCCCACCCTCCTATATTATATATATGTATTTTCCTTTTATACTTATACCAAACTATACTTACTTATTTACTTTTAACACTTAATTAAATACACTACTTAAAATAAAAACACATATACTACTATTAATTTTTCCCTCCATATTTATTTATTACAACATAAATAAATTATGAAACCTCAACATTCTAAATAATCTCCACCCGAGTTTAACGATTCGCACTCAATTACGATAAATTCTCAAATGCTTAAATGCACTAATGCACTAACATTACAAAATCATTATCAAATACGAAATAGATTGACTAAATTGCTCATTTCTAAACTCACAAGCACAAAGCATAACACACATATCATATCACATAAACTACCAAATCGACTTATGCACATAATTGAAAACACATAAAGCTAGCTAGGTTAACACAAACGGTTAAACTAACCTTGTTAAATTGCGGTTGTCACACTCCCCTTTCTTTCTCTTCACCAAAAGTGACGGCATAAAATATATTCCCATCTAGGGTATATATTTTTCATCTTCAATCTTGAATCTAGATTATTCAAGGCTTGATCTAAGGTTACGGGGTGATAAGACTAGCATCTACGGGGTATATAAGGACGTGTAGTGTGTTTCTACATAAAGGTGATATACATTGGTCACATTGGTTTCAAGGGTAAATCGGGTTGTGGTGATAGTCTCCATTCAATCTACCGAATCACGCTACAAAGGTATAACTGTTGTTGTTTTTTATTCGATTGATCATATGACTCTATGGATCCGATTATAGGTGATTGTTCGCTACGTTTATATTTTATAATATGATATTTATATGTATAATCACCAATAGTGGTATCAAGAGCCATCATATGATTATCGTGTATGCATAAAAGTGGCTAAAACGCATGTTTTTGATGGTTTCGAGAAGCTATTATTAAAACAACCCCTAGGGCTAATTTTTTAAAAATATTTTGACCCTATGAGGGTGTAATAACCTGTGATTTATGATCCTATAGTCACGGGTTACGCATACATTAATTGGTATTGTTACCGGGTACATGCAAAATGGCCTAAATCGCGTGTTTTGGGACGATTCTTGAATCAGTTTTAAATAAGCCCCTTGGGCAGTATATTCTGTGATAATATGGTAATTCGAAGGTATTAAAAACAGTACATAATGACCCTTAAGCTATTGGTTACACGTATCAATTGGGGTTTTAATTCTTGTTAATTAACTTCTTCGATTTCGTTGGCTAACGATTTAATTCTTGTTATTTATTTTGTTTCCATGTCAAATACGTGCATATTTGGCCATGGAATTAGCTAAAACCTTGTTAATACAGGATATTATGGTATTATTATATTTCGTACGCAAAGCCGATGAAAACCTTGACCATTTGTGTAATGATTTGCTTTTATTTGCATTTATTTTTAGTTTTGGGTTTGCCATTGTTTCAGCTTCATTTGTATGCTTTTAATTTTAATTGTACCCATTGTTTAAGCACCTTACAATATTTAGATGATAGGTAAAGTGTATTTAGTTATCCAATTATTGTAACCGTTGCTTAGATTGGAATGGCGAAAGAGTTAAAGACATAAAGTTAAATTCGGAGCTACTGGAGTGACCTGTACTAAAAATAGATTTTCAGAATTTTTGTAAGGAGTTGGAGGCCCAAATTTTTTGTGCAGGTACACAACGCATATGGCTACAACTTCTTCAACTTGAGCTTAGATTGGGTAAGATTCCTTCTAGGAGTTTCAGGCCCCTGAAGTCAGCTGAAAATTTCTGGCAGATTTGGATATCATGTTCACTTAGGGATCCATTTGCTATTGAGTGGTCTTGAAGCAAGTGGGAGCCCTCCTTTTGGTTGTCTTGGTTTACCTCTAGTTGACTTATTTGTTCTCGTGATGGCTCACGAGACCAATCATAGGTTTATTCATCAGTTGAGGCTTTACATTCTCTTGGTTATGTGTTTATTTATTTGCTTTCTATATATGTTTGGAATATATATAACTTGCAAATGTTTTTTTATAAAACTTAAAATGAAACACAAACTATTTTTAAAACTAAATCCTTGATTTAGTTTAGTTTAAATATGATTTGAAACTAAATCCTTGTTTTTATAAAAAATAACACTTAATAATTGTTATGGTTGTTATTTAATTTATGTATTGTCCAAACTAATATTTATTTCACTTAGGTTATATATTAGTCTTTAAAATGGACAGCTTGACACACATAAAAGTAAAACAATGATTAGACTTAAGTTAAAAATGGTTTTTAACTTGTGCTATGAATGATGAATGCATGCTTCCTCGTACACACTTTTTGATCACGTATTCATTAAAATTTATACCCGTCACAAATTTAAGTCATGTCGTCCTATTGTTGAGATCACTTGCAATTACTTTTCACACTACATGAGACGTAGGTGAATTGTAACCCAAGGTGATTATTCTCTATGCGTGAGACCTGGATATATTTTCACATGTTCTCTAATTGATGGCTTGACATTAGTAGCTCGCTCACTAGTGCTATGAGTCCCATACGGTCTAAGAATTGCACATGTCTTGCAATTGGTGAACGTCACCTACCTATTGAATCTACCATTACTAACAGATCAACTAATGTGATGGTGGAATCTCAATGAGTATCTTAGCCTTTTCGTAAAATTAATTGTTTTAATATTGTAAACTTGGGTAGTTAATTTTAAAAGGATAATTATCAAAAATAATAAAATGATCTTTGTAATTTATATTAATGACATTTATGCAACAGAAACTGTAAATAAAAATATGTTTCCTTTCTTTGAAAGAGGAAGGCAAACTAAGTCTTCTTTCCTTGTAAGGAAAAAGACTCATTCCTATCCTTTCTCCTTGTATGAGAAAGCTATAATAGGAACACTTGAATTTTCCAATTCTAATCAAACTAAAGCACACTTACTCAAGAAATCGTATTGTCTTGTGGAATTCACACGGTTAAGTACGGTTGCACATCTTATTTGGATAACTAGAGAACATGTTTTCTATAGCTACCAAAATGATACATCCTGAAGCGTCAAGACATTATATGAATTTTAATGATTAGTAATAGAAATCTCAATAAATCGCAAAAAAGAAAAGGAAATTACTAGAATGTTTTCTAGTAGTTTTCCTTAACTCAGTAAATTCCCTAAGATACTACACACCCTTGAGGTAATGTAGAATAGGAATTTCATGCAAAACTTTCAAGTTAAAGATTGGCATTGATGGATAGTCCGTCATCTATATACTAGAACTTAATATACTTCCTTAAATATCTAAGTACATGCTTACTTGTCCATGAGACTCACATTAGTGATAATGTGTAGATATTTAAAAAGTAAGAAAGTAAATAAATTGCTACTTGCATTTCACTGATATAGACACCTTTAATGTTCTCTAATCTAGTGGGAGCAATGCATTTTACTACTGATATGGACACACATGCAATGTTGTCTACTTCAGTGGGAGCTATGGGTTTATCACCTTGTAAGTGACCCATTTTATTTTTAGCTTGTCTTGAAATAATAAATTACTTTTCGCATATGATGTATCATAGTTTTTATATGAATCATTGCATATTATTCTATTAGATAACTTGTCGCTTTTCTGATGTCGTTTCCTGAAATGTTATCTATACAATATTTATGCATAATTTATTACTAAATGATAAAGTTCTATATATACATGTAATTCAAATATGATTTGAGTTTGACTTAAATCATATCATATATGTGTCACTGTCATATAATTCATACAAACAAACGGAAGCATGGTGGGCTCATAACCCACAGGTCTTAGGATCGTAACCTGACTTATAATACGCTTATTTATTTGTATACATGCTTGATGCTGTGCCGTGCACAAGTAGGAGAAATCTTAATTGTATGCAAGGTACAACACATAACAATATGACTAATGGTTTTTCTCAACCGCATAGTAAGAAAGCTAATATTCTACAAGGACTTATACACCTTGATGTATGTCACCCCACTTAGAACTAGTGTCAAGAAATAATGAACGGCTACTTCATTATATTTACTAAATGGTTAAGCCAATATGATCGTGTCTTCTTGTAAAGACATCAATAAGAAGTATGTAATTAACTTGAAAATACTGTTGAAGCCAAGATTCGGCGTTTAAAAATACTTTCTTTTTTATGTTTATGTCTTCTTGTCAAGACATAAATATGAGGTCCTTGAATTATTCAAAGACTTATAAAGTAAGCTAATTGACTTGTCATGTCTTCTTTTCATGACTCATGTCTTCTTTTCATGACTCATGTCTTCTTGTCATGACATGTACATGAAGACATTGAACTGTTCAAAGACTTATAACGTAAAGCTAGCGATTAACATGTTATGTCTTTTTCTTAAGACATGTACATAAAGTCCCTGTTGAGATTAAAAGTCTTCTTGATGTTGTTTGAATTACTGTTGCTCATGTTTGTGTTAATGTTGCTCAGCTGGAGTTAGTACTGCTCAGAGACTTCAAAGAAAATATGCTAAGTGTTTACTACTGCTAGTACACAGTTACTACTGCTAGTGAATATTAGTGCTGCTGATGAACTTCAAAGAAAATATGCAAAGTAGTTACTACTGTTAGTACAAAGTTAAGACTACTCAGCTGAAGTTAATGCTGCTAGTGAAAATATGTTTGAAGTTACTACTGCTAGTAAATATCAAGTTAATGCTGCTAGTTAGTACTGCTTATATGATATGTATTAGTTGTTTATAGGAAAGATTTTAGATACTTAGGGAAGTATTGTAAGCTGACTAGGACTCCTTGGTGTATAAAAGGAGGTCCTATGGCATAGAGTTTGATGTACCAGAACCAAAACCAAAAATCAATCTTAGTCGTATAATTCTTAGCTTCAAGGTATTTGTAACCCTAATACTTTAAGAGTATTCGCATTATTATCATTAATAATATTGGAGCTTATTTGTTGAATTGTATGTTCATTGAATTACTGTTTCATTGATAATTCTTCTTAATAATAAAGATTAGATTCCGCATAATCTTTAACACATTCAAACAAAGTTTCTACTATAGTTGTGTTAGATTTATCTAATATAACTAATCCTTAAACAAGCTTAAGAAATTCGATCTATTAAAGTGGGATCAACAAGTGGTATCAGAGCTTGTTAAGAAGCTTTGAAATTGAAGAACTTGTTTTTATACACAAGATCTTTTAAAAAAAAGATATGGATCAAGATTCTGCACAGATGGTGGATGCATCCAAAGTTCCCATGCTCAAACCTGGTAAGTATGAGATCTGGAGGATAAGGATTGAACAATATATCCAGATGATAGACTATGCATTATGGGAAGTCATAAAGAATGGTGCAACCTTGCCAAAAACAACAACTATGGAAGGTGTTATGATAGTGATGCCTATTACAACTGCTGAAGAAAAGGCTCAAAGAAGATTAGAGGTGAAAGCTAGAAGTACTTTAATGATGGGCATTCCCAATGAACATCAGTTAAAGTTTAATTCTATAAAGGATGCTAAGAAGTTGCTGGAAGCTGTTAAAAAGAGATTTGGAGGGAATGCAACTACAAGAAAGACTCAAAGGAATCTCTTAAAGCAGCAATATGAAAACTTCACTGCTCCAAGCTCAGAGATGCTTGATCAAACTTTTGATAGGCTTCAAAATCTTGTAAGTCAGTTGGAGCTTTTGGACGAAAAGCTTTCACAAGAAGATGTTAATCAAAAGTTATTAAGAAGTTTGTCACCTAAGTGGAACACACATGCTGTTGTGTGGAGGAATAAAGCTGATTTGGATACAATGAGCATGTATGATCTCTACAACAACCTAAAGGTGTATGAACCAGAAGTTAAAGGGATGTCTAGCTCAAGTTCAAGCACACAGAACATGGCTTTTGTGTCCTCTTTAAATAACAACACTAGCAGTACTAATGGAGCAGTTAATACTGCTCATGGAGTTTCTACTGCTAGCACTCAAGTTAATGCTGCTAACTTTACAAATATTAATAACTTACGTGATGTTGTTATTTGTGCATTCTTTGCTAGTCAACCAAATAGTCCTCAACTTGTACATGAGGACTTGCAATCAATCCATCCAGATGATATGAAAGAGATGGATTTGAGATGGCAATTGGTCATGTTGACTATGAGGGCAAGAAGGTTTTTAAAGAATATAGGAAGGAAGCTTATTGTTAATGGCAATGAGACTATTTGTTTTGATAAATCCAAAGTGAAGTGCTACAACTGCCACAAAAGGGGACATTTTGCTAGGGAGTGCAAAGCTCCAAGAAATCAAGACAACAAGAACAAGGAAAGCTCAAGAAGGAGTGTGCCTGTAGAAACATCTACTTCCATAGCTTTGGTGTCAAGTGATGGTCTTGGTGGATATGACTGGAGTGATCAGGCAGAGGAAGGGCGTAATAATGCACTCATGGCTTTCTCATCTTCAAGTCCTGACTCAGTGGTATCCAATGATTCTATTTGTTCAAAATCTTGTTTGAAAACTATTGAGTCTCTTAAATCTCAAAATGATCAACTATTAAAAGATTTAAAGAAATATGAGTTAATGGTTCTAGCTTATAAGACAAGTTTAGAGTCTGTGGAAGAAAAACTTGAAGTTTATAAAGCAAATGAGTCTATTTATTTACAAGATATTAAGGAATTAAAATTTGAAATTCATTTAGGAGAAATAGATATTAAAGAGATTAAGAAGAAGCTTGAAATAGTTCAAAAAAATGAGATGGCATTCAACTTAATGTAGATAAATTTGAACATGCATCTAAAAGTTTAAACAAGCTCATAGAGTGTCAGATAGTTGACAATTGCAAGAAAGGTTTAGGCTATGAAAATTATAATGCAGTTCCACCTCCTTACACAGGAAAATTCATGCCTCCAACACCTGACTTGTCTTTTACTGGTTTAGATGAGTTTGTTAATGAGCCTATAGTTGAGAACTATAAAGCTATGTCTAGTGGAGAAGAGCCTAAGGTAATTAGGAAGAATGATGATGCCCCAATTATTAAAGAATGGGTGTCAGATGATGAGAAAGAGGATGTGTCTCAACCTAAAACTGAAAAGAAAATAGTTAGGCCTAGTATTGTTAAGAAAGAGTTTGTCAAATCTAAACAACAAGAAAAAAATACTAGGAAAACTGTTAAACAAATTGAGCAACATAGGCAAAACACTCACAGTCCAAGAGGCAATCAAAGAAATTAGAACAATATGATGTCTCAAAAACTAGGAATCAATTTTGAGATGTTTAATAAGGCATGTTATGTGTGTGGAAGATTTGATCATTTGTAGGTTGATTACAATTACCATCAAAATCAAATGATGGTAAAACCTGTTTGGAACAACCTACCTAGTTCTCTATAACCTTGGCTCTGCTTACCAATCCGTCACACCCTGACAATGGCGAAAACTCGGGAATATAACATGATGATCAATCATAACACAAGATACAATATAGAGAAAACTACAATGCATAAACTTCAAGTGTTACAACGACCATCCACCTAGAACAACCTCGAGTGATGTCCCAAATCATAACTAAATCCAAAATCTCTTACAAATTTCAAATGCCCACAGAGGGGTCCAAATCCAAACTTAAACTAAAACTTCCAAACACAAATAGCCAAACAAATAAACAAGCCAGGCTTCACAAGAAAATCCACACGGGATACTCCTAAGCCTGCTATCACATAACACCAACTATTCATCTTTCACTTCACATGAAAATGATACTCGAAAATGTCAACAATAATGTTGGTGAGCTTGTAGGTTTGACCTTAAACCCAAAAGCTGTGCCAATATCTCAAAACATGGGACAAAAGTGCAATATGACAGTGAATATATAAGAAACACCCATGACTTAGCATCCTCGCTAATCATGTAAAACTCGACCTAGCTTACCCACAAGTCGAACCATCCTAGCATCACCGCTAGTCCGGTAGCAAATATGTCACTTACGCACCTAAAAGGCCTACTGTAACATTTCTCATTTTCAGGTTATTTTCAACTTTAATAAATTTCATTATTTATTTTTAGAGTTTTACGCGTTCGCTTCTTACAAACTATGAAGAGATAGATGAAGGATATGTTGCTTTTGGAGGGAACCCTAAAGGAGGGAAAATCACAAGAAAATGTACCATTAAAGCTGGTAATCTAGATTTTAAAAATGTGTATTTTGTTGGGAGGAGAGTTAAAGTTTAATCTCTTTGTTGTCTCACAAATGTGTGATTAAAAAGGAATAGTGTTTCTTGTTTTATGACACTGAATGTTTGTTTTATCTCTATAACTTTAATTTTATTGCATGAATGGAAAGTCAAGTTTTACTGAGTGTTCCTAGAAAGAACAATATGTATAGTGTTGATTGAAAGAACATAGTTCCTTAACGGAGGGTTTATAACTTGCTTTTTGCCCAATAGCCAACATCTGATGAATCTAAAACTTTAGCATAGAAGGCTAGGCTCACTTAAATTCTTTAACCATGAATAAATTGGTTTAAGGGAATTCTTGTAAGAGGTTTACCTTATTAAACTTTTTGAAAATGATCAACCTGTGTTGCTTGTTCAAAAAGGAAAAGCAGCAAAGGGCCTCTTGTTATTCCGAGATCTGAGAAATACTCAATACACTCTTTCCTTTACATTTGTTTCATATAGACTTGTTTGGTCCAACATTTGTAAAATGCCTAAGAAAGAAAATGTATTGCCTAGTTGTCCACAGTTGATTATAGATGGTTTACATGGGGTTTTCTTTCTATTACTAAGGATGAGACTAAGTGTGCTTTCTTAAGTCCTTTATAACTGGGGATAGAAAATCTAGTAGATCGCAAGGTTAAGGTAATTAGATGTGATAATAGGACTCAGTTTAAAAATAGAGAGATGAATCAGTTTTGTGAAATAAATGGTATTTTGTGATAGCTTAGTGTAGCTAGAACTCCTCAACAAAATGGAGTTGCTGAGAGGAGGAACATGACACTAATTGAGGTTGCTAAGACTATGCTAGCTGATTCTAAGTGCAATAATACTCTTTTGGGCAGAAGTAGTAAATACTGTTCTGCTATGTTGCAAAATAGAGTGTAGTAGGTTAGCCTCATAACAAGACCACATATGAACTTTTCCTGGCATAGAACCACCAAACTTTAAATTTTATGTGACCATTTGGGTGTCCTGTTACCATTATCAATATCATAGATCATTTAGGAAAATTTAATGGTAAGGCTGATGAAGGTTTCTTTGTTGGATACTCTTTGAATTGTAAAGCTTTTAGAGTATTCAATAGTAGAACAGGGATAGTCGAAATGAATAGTAAAGCTTTTAGAGTATTCAATAGTAGAACAAGGATAGTGGAAGAAAACTTGCATATTAAGTTTAGTGAGAATACACCTAATGCTGTAGGTAGTGGACCAGATTAGCTATTTGATATTGATGCACTAACAAGAACAATGAATTATAAGCCAATTGTTTCAGGAACACAGTCTAATGGTTTTGTAGGTACAAAAGCAAGTGATAATGCAGGTCAAGCTATAATGGAGACAGAACCTGTCAAAGATTACATTTTGCTACCATTATGGACTACTGATCTACCTTTTTCTCAAGGTCCAAAGAGTTCTCAAGATGATGGATCCAAACCTTCAAGTGATGATGGAAAGAAGGTTGATGAAGTTTCAAGAAAAGATAGTGAATGTAATGATCAAGAGAAGGAGGATAATGTTAACAGCACTAACAATGTTAATGTTGCTAGTATAAATGATGTTAATGATGTTAGTGCAAAAACAAGCATTAAACTTCCAGTTGATCCAGATATGCCTGCTTTTGAAGATATCAACATGTTTGACCTCTCAAATGATGATGAAGATGATGGTGGAGAGGCTGACATGAACAATCTGGATACAACAATTCAAGTCAGTCCTAATCCAACTATAAGAATTCATAAAGATCATCCTCTTGATCAAGTGATTAGAGATTTGCAATCAGCCACACAAACAAGAAGGATGTCAAAGAATTTGGAGGAACATGGGTTTGTTAGCACTATTAAACAAAGAACAAACCATAAAGACCTTCAAAACGGCTTGTTTGCTTGCTTTTTATCACAAGAAGAACCCAAAAAGGTAATTCATGCATTGAAAGATCTAAGCTGGATAGAGGCTATGCAGGAAGAGCTTCTACAATTCAAGTTACAAGAAGTTTAGACTTTAGTAGACTTACCAAATAGAAAAAGGGCTATAGGCACTAAATGGGTTTTCAAGAATAAAAAGGATGAAAGGGGAACAGTGATAAGAAATAAAGCAAGATTGGTTGCTCAAGGGTACACACAAGAAGAAGGGATTGACTATGATGAAGTCTTTGTCCCTGTTGCAAGAATTGAAGCAATTAGGCTATTTTTAGCTTATGCATCCTTTAAAGATTTTATGGTGTATCAAATGGATGTAAAAAGTGCTTTTCTCTAAGGGAAGATTGAAGAAGAGGTGTATTTATGTCAACCACTAGGATTTGAAGATCTAGACTTTCCTGATAGAGTATACAAGGTTGAAAAAGCACTATATGGACTACATCAAGCTCCTAGATCTTGGTATGAAACCTTGTCAACATATCTGTTGGACAATGGGTTTGAAAGATGGAAAATTGACTAGACCTTATTCATCAGAAGGCACAAAGGTAATATTTTGCTAGGTCCAAGTGTATGTGGATGATATCATCTTTGGTTCAACAAAGAAGGAGCTGTGCAATGCATTTGAGAAGTTGATGCATGCTAAATTTTAGATGAGTTCTATGGGAGAACTTACATTCTTTTTGGGATTACAAGTGCAACAGAAGAAGGATGGCATAATTATTAGTCAAGATAAATATGTTGGTGAAAATTGGTAAAGAAATTGTGGGTTTACAAAGTCAAGACATCAGCACACAACCAATGAAACTCAAAAGCCTCTGCTCAAAGATGAAGATGGTGAAGAAGTGGATGTTAATATGTATAGGTCAATGATTGGTTCATTGATGTATCTTACATCTTCAAGGCCTGACATCATGGTTGCAGTATGTGCTTGTGCTAGATACCAAGTCAATCCAAATGTTTCACAGCTTATCTGTGAAAAGGATTTTTAGGTACTTAAAAGGTCAACCAAAATTAGGCCTTTGGTATTCAAAAGATTCTCCTTTTGATTTGGTAGCATATAATGTTAGTGATTATGCTGGAGCAAGCTTAGATAGGAAGTCTACACCAGAGAGTTGTCAAATTTCCTTGGAATAAATTAATATCAAAGCATGCAAGAAACAGCAAGTGGTTGCAAATCTACAATCAGAAGCTGAGTATTAGCTGCTTACAAGTTGAATTGTGACAAGTTCTTGGATTCAAAAGTCAACTACTTTGATTAAAGGGTATAATTTTATGCATACCAAGATCTTTATTGACAATAACAATACTATTTGCATTATTAAAAATCTTGTTTTTCATTCAAAAACAAAGCATATAGAGATTAGACATCATTTTATTAGGGATTGCAATGAAAAGAAGTTGATTCAAATGGTTAAAATTCATACTGACAAGAATGTTGCAGATTTACTTACAAAAGCTTTTGATGTAAGTAGGTTTTAATATATGATTGCTAGTACTGGAATGCTAATTCCTTAAAATCCTTTATCTCTCTATGTTTTTGTAGAGTTTTGTATGAAGTAGTACTGTTATTCTATGAATTAGTACTGTTATTCATGTCATTAAAAGTTTTTGTTGTTAAGTATAATTAGTGCTGCTAGTTATACTTAATACTGTTGAGTTTCTACTGCTAGTTATACTTAATACTGTTAAGTATAATTAATACTGTGATTATTGTGAAAATTGCTATGGATTGTGTTTTCTTAGTTTTTGGACTCACATTTTGCAGAAAAAGCAAAGAAAAGTGTTTGATTGATGATGGAAAAGCTAGTTATTTGTGAGAAAAAGAATTGAGAGAATTGGTGAGAATAAAAACAGAAAGAGAGCTGTGTGAAATAAAAACAGACAGAGTGATTTGGTGAGTAAAAGAATTGAGAGAAGTGGTGAGTTGAAAAACAGAAAGAGAGTTGAATATATTAAAAACAGACATAGTTTTTAGAATGAAATTGGAGTTAATGCTGGTGACTCAAAGTTAATGCTGTTAGGCATAAACTTACAACTGCTAGTGAAAGTTAATGCTGCTAGGCATAAACTTACTATTGCTGCTGAAAGTTAATGATGCTAGGCATAAACTTACAACTGCCGGTGAAAGTTAATGCTGCTAGGCATAAACTTACTACTGCTGGTGAAAGTTAATGCTGCTAGGCATAAACTTACAACTACTGGTGAAAGTTAATGCTGCTAGGCATAAACTTACTACTGATGTTGAAAGTTAATGTTGCCAGGCATAAACTTACTATTGTTGTTGAAAGTTAATGCTGTTGGGCATAACTTACTACTGCTGGTAAACGTTAATGCTGTTGAGGGTATTTTCATAAATACTTCGATTAAGGGTTTCAATCACTTATTTAATCGATTTCATTCAATCATATACTCTCTAATCACAAACCCTAACTCAATTTCATCATTCATCATTATAACCCAACAAAATGGTTGATCTAAAGTTTGCAGATACTTACAATTTGATCGCGTTTTTGTCTAAACCCGCAAAAAGTAAAGGGTTTGATCAGATAGTGGATTTTCTCAATGCAAACCCTATAAGATATGCACTAACGATCAATCCCGCTATATATACTTCGTGCATTAAACAATTCTGGGCTACTATCAATGTCAAAACTATCAATGGGGAAGTACAGTTACAAGTCCTAGTGGATAGAAAAAAGATAATCATAACTGAATCAACTATGAGAAGAGATCTTTAACTAGAAGATGCTGAAGGTGTTGATTGTCTACCCAATTCTACCATCTTTGAATAGCTTACACTGATGGGGTATGAGAAAATTTCTTAGAAGCTTAATTTCTATAAGGCATTTTTTCCCCACAATAGAAATTTTTTATTCATACTATATTACAATGCCTAAGTTCTAAGACTACTGCAAGGAATAAGTTTAGTAGCACTATGGCATCTGTAATTATCTGTTTAGCTACAAACCAGAAGTTCAACTTTTCAAAATACATTTTTGAAAGTATGGTGAAGAACTTGGATAATATGGGCAAATTTTTTGATGTATCCAAGGTATATACAAGTCTTTTTGGATAAAAAAACTTAAAGGGATGCCTACTCACAACAGAATATATATTGCACCCTCTCACACTAAGAAGATATTAGGGAATATGAGAAGGGTAGGGAAATGTTTTTTTGGAAGGGAAACACCATTATTGCAAACAAGTGTGGTACAAGATCAAGCAAAACTGGGTGAAGGTTCAGCAAATCCCACTGATCCCTATCATACACCCACTCTTATTCAACCATCAACATCTCAACCTCAAAAGAAACAAAAACCTAGGAAGCCAAAGAGAAAGGACACTCAGATACCTCAATCTAGTGGTCCTACAGACAATGTAGCAGATGAGGCTATCAATGAGGAGATGGATGACAATTTGGAAAGGGTTGCCACTACTTCTACTAGCTTAGATGCAGAGTAGTATAGGGGTAACATCAATAAGATCCAATCTAAGGCAACACCTAACGAAGCTAGTTCCTAAGGAACTACTTCAGGTGGTGGTCCTAGGTTCCAAGAAACCATGGGGGATACTATTGCTCAAACTAGGTTTAAGAATGTATATAAAAAATCCAATGATCCACTGCTCGCAAGAGGTAACACACTTCAAAGTGGTGAGGATAGTCTAAAACTTAATGAATTGATGGAACTATGTACAAATTTACAACAAAGGGTTCTTGATTTAGAGACTATAAAGACCACTCAAGCTAATGAGATTGCAAGTTTAAAAAGGAGAGTCAAGAAGCTAGAGAGGAGGAATAAGTCAAGAACTCATGAGCTTAAAAGAATGTACATAGTTGGTTCATCAAGAAGGGTAGAATCCTCTGAAGATGAAGGTTTGGGTGAAGAGGATGCATCCAAACAAGGGAGGATAGCTGATATTGATGTTAATAAAGACATTTACTTAGTCAATGTTCACACTGATGAAGATATGTTTGGTGTTAGTGACTTACATGGTGATGAGGTAATTGTTGACAATGTAGATATTGTTAAAACTGTTGAGGAAACAAGAAGTGTGGTTGAAGAAGTTACTGCTGATATTGAAAAGGCCAAGTTGGTTAGTGCTGCTGAAGAAACAGTCAATGTTGCTGCTACAACAGTTAGTACTGCTAGTACAATTCTAGTTAGTGCTGCTATAGCTACAACTACAACAACTGCTACAATAACTGATGTTAAAGTTACTTTGGCTCAAGCACTGACAGAGTTGAAGAGTGCAAAACCTAAGGCTAATAAGGTTGTGATACAAGAACCAGAACAAGGTACAACTACAACAACACCTACAATAATAATATATGTATTAAAACCTCCACAAGATAAAGGCAAAGGGATTATGATTGAATAGCCTGTGGTGGAACAAGTGAAGCCTATGAAGAGGCTTGAACAAATAAGACTTAATGAAGAACTTGCCTTTAAGCTACAAGATAAAGAAGAAGAAGAAAGAGTTGCCAGAGAAAAAGCTCATCAAACTGAAGAAGCCAATATAGCTAGATGATGTCAGGCTAATAATGAAGCGATTATCAGTTGGCCAAAGACTGCAAGCTCCAGACAAGTAATAATTGACTTGATGATGAAAATACAAGATTGTTATACAAGTTCTTAAAAAAGCAAAGAAAAAATAGTTTGCAGCAAAGAGAGCAGAATAATAGAAGATAAAAGACCCACCAACAATAGCTCAACAAAGGAGTATCAAAGTGTACATATCTGAAAACAGGAAGGATGAACCCCAAAAATTTTTAGAGAACAAGTTCCTACAAATTCAACGAATAGTTTAAATCAAAGCAATGAAAAGGGTGAATACCTTTGTTGACTACAAAACTGAGTTGGTAGAAGAGAGTTCCAAGAAGGCAGAAACAGAGCTGGGAGAGAATTCAAAGAAACCTGAAGCAGAGATAGCACAAGAGAGCAGTTCAAAGAGAGTAGGAGATGAGCTAAAACAAAAGAATGCAAAGAAGCAAGTTATGAAGATAAAAAAAAACAAATAGATGCTTCAAATCTAATGGCAGTCGTTTTTCTAGATGAATAATAGGTTTTGCAAACGATGATGTACCTAAATCTACTAATCCTCCAACTATGATTGACTGGAAGATCACAAAGAAGAAAGAAAAAGCTATTAACCCAAATATAAGAGCTATGGGAAAGTTCACAATGTATGATCCATTATTCCAATTCTTAAAAGTTTTAGCAGCGAATACTTGGAAGATTTGTACAAGCTGGTAAAAGCTAAATATGGATTAACAAGACCAGTGGAGGACTTAGATTTGATTCTATAGGGAGATTTAAAGATAATGTTTGAACCACATGTTGAAGATCAAGTATGGAAGAATCAAGATAATTATAGTGTATTGGATTAGAAGCTATATGTTTCATGTGGAGTTCATTCATTAAGGAAGCAATTCATATGTTGGTAGAGAAGAGATATCCCCTTACACCTACTACAATAACTAGAATATGAACAAGAAGCTTCAGCTGATCATTTTCAGTGAATGGCAATCAGTTTCTTAAACTTTCTTAAAAAAATAACGTCAAGAATCAATGAAGTGTTTGGGGGGGAGAAGCATCCTCCTGGTGATTAATGAAGCTTTTAATGAAGAAATTTGAGATTTTTTGAAGAAGAATATCAAGTTTAGGGGAGGATTATTGGGATTAAAAGACTTCATGATGATCTTAGAGTTATTTCTGCTAAGGTTTGTGTTACTGCTGCTAAGATAAAGTTAGTGTTGTTCATTAAATTTAATGAAAAATATGCTAAGTAGTTATTGCAGCAGTATAAAGTTAGTACTATGCTAGTTTCACAAGTTACTACGTGCAAGTAATAATTAGTATTACAATTGTAAAATTTAGTACGGCTTGTAAGATTGAAGAAAATATTCTAAGTAGTTACTACTGCTTGTAGACAGTTAATGCGCTGGTGTATAGTTTACTAACGCTTTTAGCTAGAAAGGTATAATGTTACTAGTACAAAAGTTAAAACTGCTCAAATAATAAGATAATGCTGAACGATTTTCTACTGTCCAAGAAAGATAAAGTACAAAGACACTGAATAATCTTTTTTAGAGATCCAGTATAACTTACGTTATAAGTATTAGTAATTTTATAGAATAGATCAAATATAAAATACTAAGTCTGTAAGGAATATATTGTAAAATCGACTAATACACCTTGTGTATAAAAGGAGGTCCTAGGGCATAGAGATTGATATACTTTTCATAGAGTATCAAAACAAAATGATTCATTCATAGTGTTATTCATAGCTTCAAGGTTTTGTAATCCTAACACTAGGAGAGTATTCGTATTATTTGCTTAATAATATTGAAGCTTTTATGTTTTGAGGAGTTAATTGTGTTACTGTTTCATTAAGAATTCTTCTAATATTAAAGATTAGATTCCGCATAATCTTTAATACATTCACACAAAGTTTCTATTATAGTTGTGTTAGATTTATCTAATACTCCATCCGTCCCATATTAAGTGTCTAGTTTGACTTTTTGAGGTATTTTTTCATCAACTTTGACCGTAAATATTTATGTTTATGTTATATAATACTTAATGAAAATTATACCAATGAATAATACATTCAAAACTCTATCAATTCATATATTTTGCATCAACTAACATATAACATAAAAAAAATAATTAAGGTCAAAGATGAAGAAAAAAGACTTGAAAAAGTAAAACTGGACACTTAATGTGGGACGGAGGTAGTATAACTAAACCTTAAACAAGCTTAAGGAATTCGATGTATAGAAGTGGGATCCAACAAGAAGTATCCTACAATTGAGACAATATAGAATGTCCTCCCTGTATCTTATCGTGAATATAGTAGGGTCAATTATACCTTTAGTAAACCCTTTAGACATCAGGAAATTTAAGATTTCATCATACCAGGCTCTCGAAGCTTGCTTCAATCCGTATAGAGCTTTCCTTAAGCGGTAAACCTTTTCTAGATGATCAGGATCAACAAACCCATTTGGTTGTGCAACATAAACCTCCTCCTTTAATGGACCATTAAGAAATGCCGTTTTCACGTCCATCTGATAAATTAGAAAAGATTTTTGTGGAGCATATGCGATGAAAATCTGAAAAGCTTCCAAGCGAGCAACTAGAGCAAATGATTCCTCGAAATTAATACCCTCTTCCTGAGCATAACCCTTAGCTACAAGTCGTGCCATATTGCAAATTACAGTTTGGTCTTCATCCTTTTTGTTCTTCCATAACCACTTTAGCTTGATTATGTTCTTGCCAAAGGGTTTGTCAACGAGTTACCAGACTTGGAGTCTATCAAACTGACGAAGCTCTTCCTGAATTGCCTCTATCCATGCAGAATCAGCCATTGCCTCCTTAATGGTTTTTGGTTCAGCAATACTCACGGTGAACGCGAACATACACATATCAGGATCTGTTGCAAGTTGTCATCTTTTTTGCACTGTCTTGGATGAATTTCCATGAACTTGAGATAACGGGTGATCTTTTGTCCATCGATATTTGGAATCTTATGGTTAATTAAAGGTATGCATATTTGAATTATCAATATTGAGTGAGGAAGACTCAGCAACTTCTTGTACCAGTGTACAGAAACGATTGATAAATTCATCTTGTTAGAATTGTGTACCTGCTGCTCGATTGTTATTATTTTCCTTAGCATTAACATTTGTTAGAGTTGTTGGTTCTGTTGAAGATTGAATATTCGTTGTAGGTGGTGTGTCTTGTTGTTTAGAATTGATGATGGGATAAGAAGACTTGTTGACACTAGAATTACATGCGTTGAAAAATTCATCGTATAAAGGACTGAAAAGAAGATTCAACTCTTGTTGTAACGGAGCTATTGTATCTGCTAAAGGAGAAACATTTTGTAGTTGGGGGACGGGGCCAGAGTTTTCATAATCTGACGCCTTTTGTCGTTGGGGAATAAGGACTGAAGTGTCATTATCAACAGACATCTCAGACATCTCTTTGATCTCATCAAATCTGAGATGTATGGATTCAACTATCAATCAGGTTCTCTTGTTGTAAACATGATATCCTTTAGACTGAGTAGAGTATCCTACCAGAATGCACATATCCCCTTTTTCTTTCATCTTATTCAGATTTTCACCATCTTTGGTTAGGTAACAAGTGCAACAAAAAATGTGAAGGTGTTTATTAGAAGGTTTCTGTCATTGATGATGTAATATGCCATTTTCTCATGTGTCGGGATGATGATAGATCTATTTTGAGTATAAAGTATGGTTTCATATTTTGACAACGCCATTCTGTTCAGGTGTTCAAGGAGTAGAAGTTTGATGCTTAATTCCTTCTTCTTTGAAGCATGCATGGATTGTCTTGTTTAAGAACTATGTGCCTCTGTCAGTTCGAACATAAATTACTAGGGCTTGAAGATTTCATTGAATCACTATGAGGAAATCTTTTTGAACTTCTCGTGTTTCATCTTTGGATCTTAGAAATAGAGTCCAAGTAAATCTAGAGTAGTCATCTACAATTACCAGAATATATTTCTCCCTATTTATGCTAGCAACCCGCATTGGACCACATAAGTTCATATGAAGCAAATTTAGCCGTCCTTTCGAACTTGGAACAACCTTTGTCTTGAATGAACTTCTTTTTGCTTTACTCACTTCACAAGAGGAACATAGTTGATCCTTGACATATTTTAGTTTTGGTAAACCAATCACGACATCCTTCTTTGAAAGCAAGTTGATGTAGTCGAAGTTAAGATGAGAGAGTCTTTGATGCCATAACCATGCTTGAGTTGGTGAGGCTTTAACCATGAAACAGATTAGACTTGATGAAGTCGTTTCTTGAAGGGAAATTGTATAGAGATCAGATCCATGATTACCGGTGAGTAAGTCATTTCCTTGAAGATCTCTAACGAAACACGTAGATTTCCAAAAAGGAACCTCTAAATCCCTATCACAAAATTAACCAACCGAGAAGAGATTGTGATTGAGGCCTTTGACATAATAAACCCTTTTGATCGTGACATTTCTTTGAACCAAATCTCCATAACAAAGAATTAGAGCAAATTGATCATTGCCAAAATGAACGGTACCTAAATATTTTTCAACAAAACTGCACAGCAGCTTTAGATTGCCCGTCATATGCTTTGTGCATTCAGAGCCAACAATGAATAGGATGAGTTGAAAAATCTGCAAGAGAATTAGATGACGATGGAATACATGACAAATTAGATCCTAAAGTATTTGTGAGTTTCAAGACATTAGTTATCCTAGATGCATTATCTATAGCAAAACTAACTCTCTTTTGCACATTTTCATTTCTAACTTTAGGCACCCACTTCATTTTTGTCTTAAGAACCCATTTATATCGTAATGGGCATTGTTGTTCTATTTAACATTTTCATGCCTTACTAGTTTTTGCATACAGCATCCTATAGTAACTCTTGGATTTCTAAATTGTGGAGTCTAATGCAACTGTTTTCTTATGGGGTGTTGCAACAGATTTGTTTGCTTGAATTTTAGGTTTTCCAGTACTAATAGGCACTACTTTAGGCTTCTTAGTTCTAGCATTCACGTCATTCAAAATTTAGAAACACAAGCATCATGATTCGAATTAAACATACATTTTCCACAAGTAGCACAAACAACATTAACTTTTGAAGTTCTAGATTTTAAACTGTCCTTACACACAGTTATAGACTTTGTTTTATTAGAAATACTAGAAATCCTAGGGCGGTCTTCTACTTCAGTCTTCTTATCCTTCACTTGTCTATTGTTTGGCATGACCTTATCTTTCATTTGAGTGCTCCTAAGTGGTGGTCTGCTAACATTAGTTTTGTGAATTACTCCTGTAGAGGTAGATATACGAGGATTAGTATTCCTTGAAGTCTGAGGCAACTAAGGTGCTCTAGTTTGTGTTGTGCTAGTGTCAATTTGATACATGTTTGGTTTAATCACATTTGTTTTTTCTTACAGCTTGTCTTGCTGTTTGAGGCAAAATCTGTATAGTGACTAGTTTTAATAAACCCTTTGACACATTAGTTTTGGGAACCGACTTTGTCTTTGAAAAACTTTTCCTCTCAAGAGAGTTTAAAAAAGGAGTTCGTTTGCCTAAAACTGATGGTTTTAGAATCCTCTAAGCATTTGGTTGTCGAACAACAGATGGTTTATTAAACTTAGTTTCTACAAATTTTCCTTTGCATTTCTCAATGAGTTTCTTTAAATCACTTATGACATTGTTCTTGTCTTGCAATTAAGCTTTCAAATCTTGTATTTTGAAATATTGTTCACGTTCTTTTAGAAATACATTTGATGCTTTTTCTTTGCAAATTGTGTCATTTTTATTTGTTCTTGACATTGTTGTAAAGCAAGTTCAAGAGAAATCGAGTGTTTTTCTAATTTAGCAAAACTTCATAAAAGCTCAGTATAAACTTCTTTACTAACAGTTTCAGTTTGTTTTGAAAGCTTTTGTGCAAGACATTCACATTCTTTCACTTTATGAAGATATAAGCATTGCAATTCAGTGTGAGCATCTAAATCAGATAACGAATGCAAATAAGAACACATAACATCATTAGACACACATTCTTGCAAAAGTATATCATACATGTTTGAAAATTCTGCTTTATCAGATTCAAGTTCGTCAATTTCATTTTCAAGGGATTCAACGTACTTTAAATCAGCATGCATTTCTTGCTTAAGTTCATGAACAAATGTGAAACTATCATTCTGTGTCTTTATGGCAAGAGGCATCAAACATGTCTTAATTAGGATTTCCATATCATGAGCAGTTGGTGCACGAAAATGATCATGAGAATGCTTTTCCCAAGCTTGATCAACAAGTTCTCTAAAGTGATTTATGTTATTTGTCATTACATTGTATGCTTGTCTACTTTTACTTATTGATTTTGAAACAGGTAAGAAACCGATGTTTTTGAAAATATTTGGTTTAGATTTCACAAAAGATTTTCTCCACATTTTCTTTCTTACCTCATTTGCATGTGCCAACTGTTCATGATATTCCTGTGACGCTGGTTTAAAATTTTCATAAAGACTATTTAGCTTTATTCAATTTTGATCGACTCTCTTTTTCAAAAGTCAGAGTCTCTTCCCTATCAGGGACAACTGTTTGCAGGATAAGATTGGTCATATGGGATCTCATACAAACATGGTTTTTTAGATTGAGCCTTTTTGAGGTACAATGGATTTGCAAAGGTTGGTCTACCATTGAATGTTGGGCCTTTGGGAGCTAACATATGAATGGTTTGAATTGATTGATTCCTTTTGTAAACAATTTCATTCAAAAACTTTAATTACTTTCCCATTGAAATTATTTTGTCAATGTCTTTTTCTTCCTTAAGTTTTAAATCCGTTATTACCTTTGTTTTCTCTTTGACAAGACCTTCGTAATGTGACTTTGTTAAAAGACTATGTTTGACTAACTCATCGTGTTTCTCTTTGACAACTAAAATTTCATAGGCTTTAAGTTTTAAACCTTCTTTTATGTCAATTTCTTTTTGAGCTAATAGTCCTAGAGTTTCATTTAACTTATGTTCAAGTTTGTCATAGTCAACTGTACGGTCATTTAGGGTCTTGTACCTCTCAAACTCAGTCTGTTTATTTTGAAGTGCAATTAAACAACTATCCCGAATACTATTAGACTCTCCCAGAGTTCTACTAGTCTCCGTAAGAATAGATTTGCACTCTTTCAATTCATGAGCAAGTGATGTGTTTGCTTTCTTTAATTGCTTTTGAATCTTTTTATTTTCATCAACATCCAGTTTTAAATTTGCAATTAAATTAACAAGCGCAGCACGCTCATCTTCAGTATTTTGGTCAGTCTGAATATCATTTTCATACATATCTGGTGAATCAGGAGTGGCATTACTATCATCCTTTTCTACTAAACATGTGTTACTAGTGGATTCAGGTTGCTCAGAATGTTGTCTTACATTGGCATACACATTATATTCGGCATTGTATTGTACCTGTTCTAATGGCTCAGCAGTTGAATTTGATTCTGGAGGTAAGACTTCCTGAATCTTTGCCATGAAACCGTAACGTGCTTCCAGTGCTTGTTCATCGATCTCCTCATCCGTGTCCTATAGCCAATCAGCTTGCTCTGCTTGTAATAGAACACCTTATGAAGTTTTGCTATATTTGAGAAAATAACTTGATTTCTAGTTGAACTGCTTTACAACAATGTCATGAAAAATGAAAATGAACACAGTTTGCAAAGAAAAAGCATCAAAGTATTTCTAAAATGAACGTGAACTATATTTCAAATACAAGATCTAAAAGGTCAATTGCATGACAATAACATTGCCATTAGTTGAGTTACATCAGAATCCACTATCCAGAAATCTAAGAGTTACTATAGGATGCTATATGAGAAAATTAGTAAGGCATGGAAATGGTGGATAGAAATTCCAAAACCATCAGTTTTAGGCAAACCAGCTCCTTTTTCAGACTCTCTTGAGAGGAAAAGTTTTTCAAAGACAAAGTCGGTTCCCAAAACTAATGTGTCAGAGGGATTATCAAAACCAGTCACTACACAAATTTTACCTCAAACAGCAAGGCAAGCTGTAAGAAACACAAATGTGATTAAACCAGGCATGTACCGAATTGACACTAGGATAACACAAACTAGAGCACCTCAGTTGCCTCAGACTTCTAGGAATACTAATAATCGCGTGTCTACCTCTACAAGAGTAATTCACAACACTAATGTTAGCAGACCACAACTTAGGAGCACTCAAATGAAAGATAAGGTCGTGTCAAACAATAGTCAAGTGAAGGATAAGAAGACTGAAGTAGAAGACCACCCTAGGATTTCTAGTATTTCTAGTATTTCTAATAAAACAAAGTCTGTAACTGCGTGTAATGACAGTTTAAAATCCAGAACTTTGAATGTTAATGCTGTTTGTGCTACTTGTGGAAAATGTGTGTTTAATTCGAATCATGATGCTTGTGTTTCTAAATTATTGAATGACGTGAATGCTAGAACTAAGAAGCCTAAAGTAGTGCCTATTAGTACTAAACAACCCAAAAGTCAAGCGAACAAATTTGTTGCAACACCCCTTAAGAAAATAGTTGCATCAAAATCCACTATTAAGAAATCCAAGAGTTACTATATGATGTTGTATGAGAAAACTAGTAAGGCATGAAAATGGTGAGATAGAACAATAATGCCCATCAGGATATAAATGGGTTCCTAATACAAAAATGAAATGGGTGCCTAAAACTAAGAATGACAATGTGAAAAAGAGAGTTAGCTTTACCATATATAATGTATCTAGGATAACTAATGTCTTGAAACTCACAAATTCTTTAGGATCCAATTTGTCATATATTCCATCGTCCTCGAATTCTCTTACAGATTGTTCAACTCATCTTATTCATTGTTGACTCTGGATGCACAAAGTACATGACGGGCAATCTAACACCGCTGTGTAATTTTGTTGAAAATATCCGGGTACCGTTCATTTTGGTAATGATCAATTTGCTATAATTCTTGGTTATTGAGATTTGGTTCAAGGAAATATCATGATCAACAGGGTGTATTATGTCGAAGGACTCAATCACAATCTCTTCTTGGCTGGTTAATTTTGTGATGCAGAATTGGAGGTTGCTTTTTGGAAATCTACTTGTTTTGT